>CM027126.1:38859689-38940373 GCA_015476505.1 Urochloa ruziziensis | reverse complement strand
AAAGCAGCAGCCCCCTGTTTTATTTGTTCGGTCGCGTATAACGTACCCATGCTCAACAAACATTACAGGCAATTCATATAAATCATAATAAGCATTACAGGCAGTGTATATAGATAATATCCATTACCATTAATCCGTAGGAAGCATCACAGGTAGTTCGACAACACAAGTTCAATAGTTCGCAACCAAAGTACGTTCACAACCAAAGTATGTTCGTTCACAAGCATAAACATTGTCAAGCAATCCACAAATCACTAAGGAGGTAGTGGGTTGGGTGCGAACAACTGAACAGCCAGGTCATCGTCCGGAGGCCACTTGTTTGACGCCGCCGCTGATCCAACAAAATTCTACACAAAGGATAGCAGATTGCATGTGTGAAACAAGTGATAAAACAGAAACAAAGTAAAAGTGTTTTGATCATCTAAAGTTGGCCAACTAAGTTTTCTAAGGTTGTGAATGGTGAACAACTACGTTGTCTAAGGTTGAAATAAAACTTTGTCAGGTGACTCACAGGAGAATATGATGCACGAGGTGCTGCCATCGGCGGAGGAACCAGTGTGAACGGTGGCGGAGTTTGCCCCATATGCACTGCCATAATACTGAACCACGTGTGCCAATCCACCATCTGCTGCTGCCTCACCCGCTCGGCCTCCTCAGCCTGCTGCTGCCTCGCCCGCTCCATCCGCTCCACTTGCTCCCGCTTGGCCTCCCACTGCGCCTGCCACCGCGCCTCCATCTCCTCCCTTTTCCTCCTCTCTTTTTCCACCTGGGCCTGCAATATGCCATCAAAATGTTAGAATGCAAAGTAAAGCTATGTAAAAATAAACGAGTGACAAAAAAACAGAAATAACTTGAAGTGTCTGAACGAGGTC
Organism: Urochloa ruziziensis; assembly: GCA_015476505.1. Lineage (NCBI taxonomy): Eukaryota > Viridiplantae > Streptophyta > Magnoliopsida > Poales > Poaceae > Urochloa > Urochloa ruziziensis. The sequence continues at coordinate 38,939,501 of CM027126.1, read as the reverse complement.
GGCGACTGACGTATGTCCACGTTAGAGCTGCCTGCCTGAATCTGGGACAGAGTGGGAGTAGTGGCTGGGTCGAGTGTGCTATCGCCGAGGGCGTACCTCCCATGCTTCTTACCTCCTCCCATCCTCATGACAAATTTCTCCATCAATCGGGTGAGCGCTCGGATCCTAGTCAGGCCCATACTTTTGCTTTCCCATCTCCGTGTATGTAGCAAGGCGAGTGTGTGCCATGGGATTGTTGTACGCCTCAGGCCCGGCCTCCGAATTGTACCGGATGTCGGACGTCGCCCTGCCCATGTGGGACAAAGCAATAGCCTGAAACTCGGAGAGTGTCTCGCCACCATGTGTCGCCGACTACAAAACACAAAAAACAATAAGGTTAGAAATTATGCAGAATTTAGCGTTAGAAAACAAAATTATTTGACTTACATATCTTTCCGAATATTCCTCAATGTTAAGGCTGCCCATATGGTGTGATGCACCTGGCATCTCCAAACGGCGTGCTCGGGCAGGGATGTGTTCCTCCATCCATTCATCAGAGCACCACTTGTCCACCATCTTCTCCCACACATCTGGATGCGGGGAACACCACCACGAAATCGGCTACACGGGATCAAGTATAAGATCAGATATATGTACTAAATCTCAGAAACAATCGTAATTAGACTGGATCAAGTATAAGATCAGATTTTACCTCAATGTATTGTGCTTGCCACCTCTTTTTCGTAGTTCATTCCATTCTCAACCCAATAATCAATGACGGCCTGGATGCGCGCCTCGAAGTGCATATCCTTGACGAGTTTATGACACGCCATCTTTGCATTGGCATCGGCCCTCTCTTGCTGTCCAGGAGCGCATCTGTAAAAATCATGCATACATACGCGATTTATCTAGTCATTATTTTAAGAATATGAAATGAATGTTGTGCTAGCGAGAAAGACTTTGTGCTAGCGAGAAAGACTTACCCACAGCTCTGCCAGCACCCGCTCCGCCCTGTTGGGGAACACTGTTCACTGCCCATCACAGAGGTCGGGCTTGGGGACGAAGTAGTGGTCAAACGTAAAGGCTGACTCATCGATCCCATGATGTGAAACCATGCCTGGGAAGTGTCTCCTGCACAGAAAACTAAGGATGCCGTTCACCTTGCGTTTGTGAGAAAAACCAAGCTCTATCACCTTCCAACACGTGCGAAGTAATTAGCATACATTGTCAGTTTCTTTTGTGATTTTCAACATAGGCGGTGCAAAGGTACAAATAACATATAAATTTACTTACCTTTTTTTGCTCAGGGCGATCATCGGACGACGCTCAAAAGGTATCGGTCGCTTCGGAAGAGACGAGGGACCGCGCTGCCATATTTTCGCTGCACTAGAGGAAGAGGATCCCCCTGTTGCCTCCACCTCCACCACCTCCTCATCCTCCACCACCTCCGCGGCAGAAACCTCCTCCTCCTCAGAGGAAGACGACGACGAAGGTAAAGGGGTGGGTGCCTTGCCCCTCCCTCGCCCCTTGCCTCCACCGCTCGCTCGCCCCTTGCCTCCACCCTTACCGTTCCCCATGCCTCCACCGCTACTGGACGCCTTAGGTGCATCGGACCCACCCCCTGACCTCTGGTAAAGCGAGTTGACATTCCTGGTACCACCCACCATCTTGCTCATTCACCTGCAGTTAAAAAGACAAAGAAAATATAATTAGAAAGAGATACAAAATAAACAAAACATAATTATAAAGAGATGCAAAATAAACAAAACATAATTATAAAGAGATGACAAAACGTAATTACAAAGAGATGCAAAATAAACAAAATATATTTTCTAATAAAAGGGCTAGGATCATACATGTTTAGAAATACTCATCAGCATCGGGATTAGCTACTTCTTCTATCTCATCATCACTATCACGCATTTTGATATCCGCATGGGACTGCTCCAAAGGAGGAATTTCTTCACCAATGTCAATACCGTCACATATTTTTTCAAGTGACTGTACGTCCATACGGTTAGGAACCACATCTCCATCGCCCTCGTCATCAATCCTTTGTTCTACTTCCATTTCATCCTCACCGGTTAATTCTATCTCAAAACTCCCTTCTAGCCAATTTTCTTGGAAGAACTCTTCGACATACGTGTTTGGGTCTAAGTTGTAATCTTCATTGTTTGGGACCGGTAGTTTACCATGTGGCGATACATTGTACACAACATCCCAATCTTGAAGACGCTCATCAGTTGTGCACGGGTACGAAAGGTAAAAAACTTGTGTGGCTTGTTGTGCCACAATATATACATCGTCTCCCGTATAGACTGATGATTTTTGAAGTTCGATTAGCCTAACATTAGTGGTCCGTCTGACAGCCGAGGGATCAAACCAATGGCATTTGAATATGACAGGATTAAGTGGTTTGCTTCCACCAAAATCGAGTTCGTATATTTCTTCAATTATTCCATAATACTCGACCCCATCAAGGTCTGGCGTGCAAACTCCAGTATTTGTGGTCCTTCGATTAGGCATCTTCTGCTCATGGCTCCTTGTGCGAAAACGATAATCATTGACATCGTAACAGTTAGATGACATGACCCTATAGGCACAACCATCGGCAACCTGTCTCAACTCGGTACTCATGGAACCATCAGTTTGGCACTGCAAGTTGGCGCAGGATATTATTGGTCGTGTAAGTTGTAATGTTAAACAAAATGGGAGGTAAATTGGAATGTACCTTATGATTGAACCAAGAAATGAAATTGTCCTGTCTAAGAAGGGTATCTACTTCATGCGGGGTTGGTTCCCTTGACTGACGCCAGAATCGATGTATAAATTCCCTGTACCAACGAAAAACATGAGGGTTGGATGCAGAAGATGGACTACGTAGTTGAAAAAGTTGGTTGAGAACTTACGCCATGCATGGCTTCACTTCTTCAAGATTGGTCAACACATATAGCATGATAATGCGCCACTCATCGTATTTCATGGTCTTGAGGGTGCCTTCACTTGCACTTCCGAGTTGCCCTCGAAAAGTGCTGAGGGTCGTTTCAACATCAACAGAATTGTACCGTGTTGATGGATTATGCACGCTAGGAAGGTTGGCATCATAGTATTTTGTCGTGCAATTTGACACCTCCTCCAGAATGAATGCCTCTGCAATTGAAGCTTCTATTTTGCATTTGTTTTTACATTTAGTTCGAAGAACCTTTTGACATCTTTCAATTGAGTAGCACCTGTGGTTCTGCACAGGCCCCCCTATTCGTGCTTCGTACGGGAGGTGCAAAATCATATGCTCCATCGGACAGAAGAATCCAGTGGAAAGATCTTCTCCAACTTACAAAGTAGCACAGGGGCATGTTTTTCCATTTCTGCCATCACGGTGGGAGATATCTCCTTAGCACAAAGGATGCGGAAGAAATTGCTCAACTCTGCCAGCACTAGCCAGATATTGTCAGGGACATAGCCTCGAATCATCACCGAAAGTAGCCACTCAAGCCATATGTGGTTGTAATGACTCTTGAGCCCGTTGATTCGCAAAGTAGCTAAGTTAACCCTGCCCTCTTCAGATTTGCTGCATACCCATCAGGGAACCGTAACGTTTGGAACCATTTGAGAACTTCCATCCTTTGAGCCGGGGTCAGGACATATGGGGCCCTAGGCTTCTTCCACCGTCTGCCGTCCTGAGGAGTTGGTATGTTCATCTTCGGTCTATCGCGTAACCGGTTTTGATCCAATCTACCCTTCACATTGTCCTTGGTCTTGTCAGGAATGTCCATGACTGTACCAAAAACTGCCTCGCCAATATTTTTTCGGTGTGCATTACATCAATATTATATGGAAGAAGAATGTTAGACATATACAGGAGCTGCCACAAGCCACACTTAGTAGTCCAGGCATGTTGCTCACCATATCCCACGAAAGCATCTTTTCCTTTATCGAACTTGAGAGCATCTAGTTCAGCACAAATCTCGACACCTGTCATGATATGTGGTGGAGGTTCCTCAACAACGACACCTTTCGTAAAGTTCTTGGTATCTCGTCTGAATGAATGCTCAAGAGGGAGGAATTTACGATGTTTGTCGAACGAAGAAAATTTGCCACCCTTGATCAACCAAAGCCACCTAAAAGCTGCCTTGCACACTGGGCATGGGAACTTCCCATGAACACACCACGCACAGAATAACCCATACGCCGACATGTCATGCAATGAGTATATGTACCAAACATGCATTGTGAAGTTCGTCTTTGTAGCTCGGTCGTATGTCCATACCCCTTCCTTCCAAGCATGTTTCAATTCATCAATCAGAGGCTGCATGTATACACTCATATTTTTCCTCGGGTGTTCCGAAATAATTAGCGACAAGAAAATGTTTTGTCGTTGAAAGAGGACGCCGGGGGGAGATTGAGAGGGATAACAAAGACGGGCTAACAAGTGTATGGGGGCAGAAGACATCCCATATGGATTGAACCCATCTGTTGCTTGGGCAACACGTATATTACGCGCCTCCGTAGCTTTCAGACTATGAATCTCATCAAAGGTTCTCCATGATTCACCATCGGATGGATGTACCAGCTTGTCAGGATTGTTTCGACGCCCATTTTTGTGCCATGTCATCTGTTTCGCGAATTCCTCACTCATGTACTGTCGTTGGATCCTTGGTATAAAAGGAAGGTACCGTATGATCTTCACGGGGATTGTGGTTTTCTTCTTAGTGTCATCCACAGAGTCTACCTCCACGAACCTGGACGACTTGCACTCTGGACATCTCTTTGCATTCTCATGTTCTTTCCTAAATAAGACACATCCTTACTCACAAGAATGTATCTGCTCATATGGCATCTTAAGTGAACGAAGGAGTTTCTTTGCCTCATACATGCTCTTCGGAAGAATGTGTCCCCTAGGAAGTAGTTTGCCAACAACTTGCAACATTACATCAAAGGCTTCTCGACTGTGGCTAAACTGGGACTTTATGGCTAACAGGAGAGCAATGACATCAAGTTGCGACACAGTGGTATGATCATGAAGGGGTTTTTGTGCCGCAGACAACATTTCGTTATAAGCCTTTGCACTTGGCTCCGACTCATCCTCCGTACGTGCTTCGTCATAGTCATTCAACATGTCTGCAACCCCGACATCATCATCAAACTCCTCGATGCGTTGCCTCACGACATCGTCTCTCGCACGCTGGGTCTTGCCATGGCAGGTCCACCGGGTATAGTCTGGCGTAAATCCTAGCCTGATGAGATGTTTGCTCATGGTGGTCTTTGTTTGTCGTTTACAGTTTGCATAGTTCACACATGGACAGAAAGCACGTGTAGCCTTGGCAAATGCAAAAGCTTGGTTCATAAAATCTTCTACTCACAATCGTCCGTCCTCTAGCAGATCACCGAGACGTGTCAAACTCACTTGCATCTACTGGAATGTGTATCATACTCTAATAGGTAAGGATAGGTTCTAATCCCACCCGAGGATGTGTAGATGGGGTTAGTTTCCATGTTCTACTCCTATCCAAGACAGAATTTCGGCAGCACCTCACCGCTGTTCTCCAAATACACGTCCTAGAAAGGAGATTGTGTATAGGAGAACAACGGGAGGCGATGCCGAAACTCTGTCTCGGAAAAGAGCAGAACATGAAAACTAAACCCACATACACATCCTCCGGCTGTCCAAAAAACGTGAACAATTCAAAAGAGATACGGTCATATTTCAAACCGTAGCTCTTTCGAACAGGAGGCGCCTCACTAGGTTACGCGACCTACAAAAATGAATGAAAAGGAAGGGAAGATGTGCTCACCAAGTACAAGGACAACGAAGCCGAGGAAGGCGTGGACGGGTCGTCGAAGCTGTACACGGCCCGTTGGCAGAGCAACGGGTCCAAGAAGGTGTACACGGGGCCGGTGGCGTCACAGGGGGTCAATGCAGCCACTCCTGCAAAAAAGGCCAAAAATTAAGTTAGGTAAAATTTTTGGCAGCACCTCCCCTGCAAGAGAAGGTTTCCAAAACCTGCAATAACAAGGGCACGATGGCCGACAACAACATACACATCGGCACGATGGCTGACAACAACATACACATCGGCACGACATATATATCTTCATCCCAACACAATTTAACTTAACCAATTCATCCCTATTTAATTGACCAATACATCGGCAATAACAAGGGAAGATGTGCTCACCTAGAATGTTGGTATCGACGTCGGGGTTAGCGGCCCGTGTAGGGGCACAGCCGGCCGGGGACGGCGCCGGTGTCCCTGCCGGGGACGGGAACGACGCGGGCAGGGGCGCAGCCGGCCGGAGACGGCGTCAGTGCCCTTGCCGGGGCCGGGAACGGCGCGGGCAGGGGCTCAGCCGGCCGGCGACGGCGCCGGTGCGCCTGCCGGGGCCAGGAATGGCGCGGGCAGGGGTGCACGGGGGTGCTGTGGGCGCGGACACGGGGGTGCTGCGGCCAGGGAGGAGGCGGCAGCCGGGCACAGGGAGGACGACGCGGGAGAGGAGGAGGCGGCGGCCGGGCACGGGGAGGACGACGCAGGAGAGGAATAGGCGCCAGGGGACGTGGAGGACAGCGCGGGGGAGGACGGCGGCGGGGCAAGGTGCGAGGCGCGGCCGGCGGGGGAGGTGGCACAGGGCCGAGGATCGGGCGGCGCAGGGGCTCGGAGGGTGGCGCCGGCGCGCGGAGGTGAGGAGGCGACGGAGAGGTCCGGCAACGCGGGGGGATGCGGCTCGGGGAGGTTCGGCGGGCGGCTGCGGCGATGGGGAGCTGAGGCGGCGGCGGCAACGGGAACTGCGGCGGTGACAGGAGGTGCGGCGGCGGCGCTAACGGGGAGGTACGGTGGCGGCACTGACGGGGAGGTGCGGCGGCGGCGGCGCTGACTGTGAGCTTTGTGTGTGTCTGTGCGGGGCTAAGTGTGGGGAGGTATTACCCCTTTGTTTGCCGAGTGCCCGTGATCTAGCACTCGGCAAACACCCTGCCTTTTGCCGAGTGTCGCCGATCCAACACTCGGCAAACACCCTGCCTTTTGCCGAGTGTCGCCGATCCGACACTCGGCAAAGGCTTCTGCGTTATTTCATGCAAAAAATGTTTTTAAATGTATTTAATAGATAAAAAATATCAGATTGTTTCAAAAATTGTCATAATTTTAGATTAACTAAACCATGCCGTATATTGCCTATACAAAAGGTTATGAATCAAAATTCTATTCCAACTTTCAATTTGGTTACAAATGTAATCGAATCCTTCTCGACTATACGAATCTTCTTCGGACATTCTCCGGTTTGTAAGGGACGAACATGAAATATTTTTCGAAACCTTCTCTACTATTTACCACAACCTTCACGGATATAACACATGATATCCAGACAATTCTCAATTTGTTCGGACATTTTTTGCATTTTATAAAATTTTTAGACAACATGGTCACACGTTAATGGTCATGTATCGGCAATAAAATATTTATAATTCCATTGAAGTTCATGAATAAGGACTAACAATGGAGTAAGTAGCATGAATATTATTTTTCAACTCACTTTATTTCATTATTTAAGTCACTTGCAGTTCAAATTTCAGTTATTTGAAAAAATTAGAAATTAAATAATGTACTTAAAAACAGCTAACAGACTAAAAATTTTCCAACTTTGAAAGTTAAGTACTAAGAGTTGTCTATGGAGAGAAGAAAAAGTTTGGCGTGGTTTTGAGGATTTTTTTGTAATTGTTTGCCGAGTGTCAGCCGCTAACACTTGGCAAAGAGGCATGCTGAAATCTTTTTTTTGTTTGCCGAGTGTCCGTTAGACACACTCGGCAAATCTCCTCTTCGCCGAGTGTCCGTTCGAGACACTCGGCGAGGAGCTCCCGCCGTCAACGCGCCGTCTGTCCCGTTGGTCACGTGACCGGCACGTGATGCTCTTCGCCGAGTGTCTGTTAGTAACACTCGGCGAAGGGCTCCCGCCGTCCACGCGTCGTCCGTTCCTCACTGCACGTGGATGGCACGTGATGTTGTTCGCCGAGTGTTGTTTTGGGACACTCGGCAAAGAACATGTTCGCCGAGTGTCTTTTGTTTGCCGAGTGTCGGCCCTCGGCAAAAGCGTTGTGTCGCCGGTGGGTTCACCGAGTGCTAGGCCTTAGGCACTCGGCAAATGGCTTCTTTGCCGAGTTCCCGTAATATTGCACTCGGCGAAGTTCTAGCACTCGGCAAAGCCGGGGTTTCCCGTAGTGTACATCACGCCTACACCATCGGATTTTATGATGATCGAACGCCCTAAATTAATCTGAACAGTCCATGTTGACTACATCACTAATTTAGCAAAAACACATGTGTGTGGCACGTGCTCTTCTGCTAGTGTTTCATAACTTCCGTGTCCTTTCTATAGAATACATTGGTGTGGTTCACACTATTTGGAAATTTGTTGTGCAAGTTTCTTGTCACAAAAGATATACATCCATTCATGCATGCAATACATAATGAAAAGACTATCGTAAGTTTCAAATACATTGTATCTGACGTAATGGTATTGTGTGCACTATCCAAGATGGAACAACGCCTGGTGTGTCAAAGACTTGGATGGAGAGTGATATTGCCATGTGCCTAGGATATAATAGTCATGTTCTTGAATATATGACGTTTAGAAAAAACATTATTTTAGTTTTTAGCTAATTAGCGTGAGAACATCATATATTAAGGATGGAGGTAGTACGCACATACTATCTGTATACAAATAATGAACAAGTAACATTCCCATATCGGACGTAGTTAGTTTAACAGTAATTTAACACATTAATTTATTTTTCTACATACGGATATGTACTAAATTGGAAGCTCCCCTTTATAGGTTTGTTTCATCATACAGCCGACGTGCTTAGAGCATTATTGCTTCCTTTCCCCTCGTCTTCCTGTTTCTGCGGCATCAAGTCGGTGTACCCGATGCTCTTCCGGGTCGTCGGGAAGATCATGAACACCATGCTGGCCAGCAGCCCTAGCCCCACCGGCAGGTTCATGAGCACCTCCCTAACATCCACCCCGACGTCCGGGAACAGGCAGCTCTGCACGCCGGCGTTGCCGAGCGCGACGACGACGAACAGCACCGACGAGACGAGCGCGTGCACGAAGTCCAGAGGCCTGACCTTCATCCTTGGCAGGTCCCCGAACTTGCGCCGCCTCTCCTCGCCCGTGCCGTCGAAGTTGAACGGGTAGAAGCCCCGCGGCGTGGCCACGCCGTAGTAGAGACGGCCGTCGCAGCCGACGAGGCTGTCGGTGAAGGAGAGAAGCACGCAGGAGGCGGCGCAGACGCCGACGAGCGCGGCGGTGAGGTACCGGCTGGCCGTCCCGCACGCGCCGTGGTTGCTGAAGGACGGCGCCAGGGCGTGGAAGGCCGTGACCGTGCCGGTCGGCAGGAGCTTGATGACGTCGCAGACGCCGCACAGGGTCTTGTCGACCAGCGGCGGCGGCGGCGGTGGCTTGTTGGCGTCGTTGCCGTTGGGCACCAGGAGCTTCATGTCGTGGGTGGACTCGTCGGCCATTTGGGTCTGCACCAGCGGTGTTGGGCCTCATCTTATAATTTGGCACTCGCACAGTTGCACTTGCTGTTGTGCATGGAGGCTCGTGCAGGAGTGATGTTAACGTTGCGGTGCTTGAGGATTGTGTCTGCTCAATGTATCCACACTTTTATGGTAGTTACAGGATGCCGCGTGTAATGTGACAGCTTGTGGACCCTGTGGTGCATCCGTGCCTAGACAGGAGACTCGTGCGAAGTAGCTGGCTAGATTGCTAAAGTTGCATTGACATGGACGCAACATAGATAGATCAGAGTGATATAGGAAAGCATGTGTGACGACAGGATATGATGTCGATCACAAATATTATGTGCAGTGTTCACTTTTGCTTTGGTGTGGAGTATGTGCTAACAAGCTGGAGTCAATAAGCTCCAAGGAGAAACACTTCAACTGCGAGAAAAATAGAGTTTAAAGAAATAAGTTTGACTAGTATATTTTGATTAATAAGAAGAAATAAAGTCATTACAACGACGCGGGGCTATCCGGGGACACGCATAGGGTTCGCAAACTACAAAATAGGACTTATACAATCATTTTCTTGTGAAGAATCAACTTATACAATCATTGAAAACAACCGCTAGCAGGAAGGGAAAAAGACGAGCACTACTTTAAAGATCATAGTTGTTGCAGTAAATTATGTATTGCCAAGATATTACAAGTTTTTGTTTTCTTGCTAGTAAAAAGAGAGATTTATTAACTAGGAGTGTAATATTTTTTTTTTGCAATGGTTAACTATTCTATGGTTGGACCAGTGGTCTACCGGTTCAACAAATGTTCAGATAGCCTATGTATATTCTCCTTAGTTACAAGAGAAGTCATGTTGAGTTGATGAGTGCAAGAAGCCAAGAAATGGCCTGATTTGTTTTGTGTCAAAACATTGGCATGGATCGAATGGAGAAGAGAGGTGTGTAAAGAAAGAAATCACGCTATTATGTTAAGCGCGGCTGCCTATCTTGGCTTGCCGGGGTTACGTGTTAATATATAGGCCAAGGGCCGACAGATATACATCAATGGTTTACAACTTGGTCATCATTAAGGTATTCAGTTGAACTAAAATATCTCCAACTATCTCAACCGAATACTCTAGGACTCAAGCTTCTAGATCACACACGCAGACGTGTCAAGTTACAAGTTTGGTTAAACAAACTATACATGAAATCTCAACTAACTCTAACAAGGTGGACAAGTAAAGAAATCAAGGACGAGCTCCAAGAGATCGATCGGTGCTTCTGCAAGCACAAATAACACTATCGGAGTGCAGGCGCTACTCCTGCAGGCAAGGGGCCTCCGGCCGGTGGTCATCGAGCTCCAGCGTTTTCGCGTGCATCGTCGCTTGGCGGGTCCTTCCCGATCAATATCTCCTGGAAGCTCTTAATGGTATGGCGTGGATTAATTTGTTTGCGTCAACATTCATTTGGCGTTATGTAGGACAGCTGCATTGCAACAAGCAAGTTGAGCCTTTTTTTATCAGTCAAGTCACGAGCATGTTGATTGAAATTGTTTTCTTACTGCAGCATGTATGAAGGGTAGTAAACAATGAAATGAAGTGGATTTCTGAACTTTTCGCTACCAAAATACTTGCTTAGTTTGTACTGTGGAGCATGTACGGTGAGAGCAGCAAGGCTACACGGCTGATGCCACAGCTGATCAAGTTATGTTTGTGTTCACTACGGGAAAGCCATAAAAGCACACAGCAAAGAATTTGCTGTGTGCTTTCGGCTTTGCGCAAAACGGCACACAGCAAACACGACGACGGCAAAGAAAACTTTGCCGTGTGCCGTATGACGGGCACACGGCAACCACGCTGGTCTGCTGTGTGCCATGGGTCCTGCACGGCAAAAAAAGGTAACTGACGGCGGCCGGCCGGGAGCGGTTGTTTGCCGTGTGCCACGTGAAATGCACACAGTAAACACCCATAGTTTGTCGTGTGCCATGTGGGCTTTGCACACGGCAAACAATGGGTGTTTATGGACTTTGTATGAATTCATACAGAGTCCATATGAGTCCATAGTCAAGAAGCAAATTCATCTACATTCCATACGAGTCCAAAGTCCATACACAAGTTCATACAGAGTCCATATGAGTCCATAGTCTAGAACCAAGTTCATACAAAGTCGATACATAGAAACCAGGATACATACCACTCACTCGTCCGCCGGCGATGGCAGCGGAGGCGGAGGCGGATATGCGTCTGCTGCGTAGCCCAAGCCTAGGGCGGCATCTGCGACAACGACGGTGGAAGCTGAGACGGCAACGACTGAGGTGGCGCCCACTGCCACGGCTGAGCTGGCGGCCCCTGCCACGAGCGAGCCTGCATCCCCTGCGGAGACGGCCACTGACTCCATGGAGGCGACAGATCTTGATTGATTGGCCCTTCATTGGATGCCGCCGATTGATTCTGTCCAAAGTTGAAGATATTGAATGTGTTAAGCTAAGTGATTTTACTAAGTCATTGTAGTTTGTGTACTAAGTCTTTGTACTTTCTATCCTAAGTATGTAAAGTGCTAAGTCACTATAACAAATGAAAGTACACGGCTACGAAGTCACTCACAGGAGTCAGAGTACCGGCACGAGCTCCAAGTTGTGGATCGAACGGTGACAGCGGTGGCTGCGGAAAGCCCAAGGACTGCATGTACTGAGCATAGGCCTCCTATCTCCTTGCATTCTCCTGCTCAATCCTTTTTGTCTGGGCCCACAACTGCTCCTGGACCGTCGCCAAGACCTGCGCCTGGAACGATGCCTCCATCTGGGCCTACAAAATATGATGCATGGGTTAGAATACAAAGCTAACATGTCTAAAACTCAATGAACGACAAGTCCAACTGAAATAACCTTGAATTGCTCCATCTGTATCTGTACAGCGTTTTGCCGCTGGCGTATAGGGGGTGTGGAGTCGGTTTGCCGAGCACGAAGCTGCGAGAGAGTGGGAGTACTGGCTGTGTCGATTGCGCTGTCAGCAATAACGTACCGTCCATGCTTCTTGCCTCCTCACATCCTCATGACAACCTCTGCATCAAGGAGCTCCGTGTGTGGATCAAAATCCGGCCCCCTCACCGCCTTTGCCATCTCGGTGTAGTCACTCAGGCGGCTGTGGACAGAGGAGTTGCTGTATGCCGAGGGGGGTCATCCGGGTTGTACGTGACATCGGAGGTCGCCTTCCCCTTTTTGAGCAAGCATAGGCCCCGAGGATGCTGATGTCTTGGCCATGTACCTCCGATTGTGAGAAAATCAAATTTATTAGAAATTCTGCAGAATAAGCGTTGGAATAAACGAATGAATACACGTGCCCATTTTTTCCGGTACGCCTTGAGGTTGCGGTTGCCTTGGTGGTGTGATGATCCTGGCATCATCCCTCGCAGCACCCGACCAGCCTGACGCTTCTCCGTAAAACCCTCCGTGAACCACTTGTCGACCACCATAGCCTAGCACCGATCATTGTTAGCAAGCCACCACGGAGGCACCTGTACGCCATCAAGTACGACATATAAAATAAAATTGTGTGTAATTAATCAAAGAAATTAAATGTTGAACATTTACCTGTAGAAATTGTTCCTTTGTCAGCATCATTGTTCTCGCCTCCACTTTCTGCACGCTCCGCCTCTCGTGTTTAGGCGCAAAGTTAGTCCACCACTGTATGATGACACACAGTTTCGTCTCGTACCACATATCGGCCACGCGCTTGCGGCAGGCCGTGTCAGCCACCTGGATCGCTTGGTTCATCGTTCCATCCAACGGCCTGTAGAATTCTTGCACAAATCACATGATGTATTAGTAATTTTAAAAAGGCAAATTTTGCTCCTGGACATCAAACTTTCGTCGAATTGGCTGCAACACACCGCCAACCACGAAATTGGCCGAGTACCATTACAAAATCGTGGTCGTTTGCTCCAACACACCGCAGCGATTATAATATGAATATCTGTAATTTTGGGAGAGAGAGGGTGGAGGAAATGTCATCTTTGCCCTTGTCTTCTTCCTCTCACCCGTGGCACTCAGTCTTCCCCCTTTGGCTCCTCAACACCCCTGCCCTCAACCAGCCAGAGATCAACTCCATCTCTCTCTCATCAAGGAATCCGGCAGTAGGTGAGGCCGCATGGTCGACCAGGGTCAACTGCGGCGCAGACAGCAGGGCCTGACGCGGTGTAGGCGTGGCGACGCGTCTTGAGCTCGGCGAGGGCGTGCGCAGCTGGTGGGCGCGCGATGGCGAGGTCGGCGGGCCCGCGACAGATGGTCGGCGCTGGCTCTGATGTGGGATGTGGCAAGCGCGACAGGCCGGCGTGTCAGCCTCGGCGCGACGACGAGAGGGGGGGTGCCAGATGGGCGACGCCTGGCTCCTGCGCGGGATGCGGCAGGTGCAGCGGCAGATGGGCAACGCCTGGTTCCGGCGTGGGATGCGGCGGGCGTGGCGGCCCCAGGCGCGGGCGGGGGCTGCGGCGGCAGCGACATCCTTCGCACGACTAGCCCCAGCACGGCGGAGCGCGATGGAGGTGCCACTGCAGGAAGCGGCAGCGAGGCCCTGCTTGTCGTGAGGAAGAAGGTAGAGCTGACACGTGGACCCCACCACAGTGGAGGGCAAAATAGACATTTCGGAGCTCTTCTCTCTCTTCAAATCGTAGAAATTAGTATTATAATCTCTATGGTGTGTTGGAGCAAACAACCGCAATTTTGTAATGGTACTGAGCCAATTTCATGGTTAGCGGTGTGTTGCAGCCAATTCGACGAAAGTTCGATGTCCAGTAGCAAAATTTGCCTTTTAAAAATGATTGACGAATGCGATGTATTTTTAAATGTAGTACGAAGAATACTTACAAACAGTTCGGTCACCACCCGCCGCGCTTTGCTCCTATACACCTGCCCATTCTCATCTAATTCCAAATCCTGGGTGGTCGCATAGTCCTCCCACGACCACGCCGGCTGCTCTTGGCCCCCTTTCTCTATGATGCCAGGGTAGCGCATCCTGCAAAGCTGGCCCAGAATGCCATTGGGAATGCGAGAGTGAGCACCTGGCTCCACAATCTCAAAGCCCTGCCAAAGGAAAAAAATAAAATATATTAGTTTTAATTATCCATAAAAACATGAGAACAAACATTAGTAAGAACATGTCAAGTTAATTACCTGGGAGGGTTGGGTGCAATAACCAGCCGTTGAGCCATATGTATGGGTCGTCTCGGGAGGGAAGAGGGGCCTCGCAACCAAACTTTAGGTGAGTCGCCTCCCTCCGCCCCATCCTGCTCCTCCTCCTCCTCTCCCTCCCCCTCCCGCTCCGCCTCCTTCTCCCCCTCCTCCTGCTCCGCCTCCTCGTCCTGCTGCCCCTGCTTCGCCTCCTCCTCTCAGTCGTCCTCCACACTAGAGTTGTGCGCAGAGGGTACAGGAGAGGGTGCCCTCCTGTGAGTACTCCTCCGCGGCCTCTCCACTGTCATTAAAAGGAGTTGTGTGTAAGTAGAGGTATTAGAAAGACCACTGTAATTAAAAGACCAAGTGTAAGTACCTTCAACCGTCGACGAACTCCTTGAACCCTTCCCTTTTCCCCTGTTGGCCCCCTTGGAGGACACCACCGAACTGCTACCCTTCCCAAGGAGAGAGCTGAGCGACCTCATCACACCTCTGCCGCCCCCCACCATATTTGATCAATCACCTGCAATGACAAAGAGTAAGTAAGCACAAGTAATAGAAATAAATTCACACGTATTAAAAAATAAATTGAGAAAATATAGATTTAAAATAAATTAGTACACATATCTTACACGAATTAGAAATACTCATCATGATCCACATTAGCTGGATCACATGTCTCATCATCGCTATCACGCATGTCCATATCTTCAACACCGTGCTCCAAAGGGGGTTCATTGTCAGAATCATTCTCGTTGCCTAATCGTAGTTTCTCTAGTAATTCTAAGTCTTTCACATTATGAATCACATCTTCGGCATCCTCCTGGTCAACTCTTTCATTATCTACTTCCATTCTGATCGCTTCGCTGAAGTCTATCTCAAATGTCCCTTCTAGTCCATCTTGATAAAACTCTCCGGCATATGTGTTTGGGTCTATGTTGTAATCTTGATTGTTTGGGACAGGTTTGCCGCGTGGCAATACTTTGTACACAACATTCCAACTCAGGAGACGTTGGTCGGTTTGGCATGGGTATGAGAGATAATAGACTTATGTGGCCTGTTGGGCCACAATATAAACATCATCTCCTTTCTACACGGAGGACCGTCGAATTTCGACTAGGCCAAGTTTCGGGGTCCGTCTCACAGCTTGAGGATCATACCAATGGCATTTGAATATGACAGGTTTCAGGGGTTTCAAGCCATGAAAGTCCAGTTCGTATATTTGTTCGACTATTCCATAGTACTTGAGTTCATCATCTCTTGGAATAAAAACTCCAGTATTTGTGGTTCTTCGATTGGGGCGACTCTGCTCGTGGCTTGTTGTGTGAAAACGATACCCATTCACATCATAAGAGCCAAATGACTTGACCCTATTGGCAAAGCCTTTGGACACCTGTTGCAACTCAGCATTCATAGAAGTATATTTTTGAGCCTATAAGTTCAAAGCAGGATACAATTTCGTCAAATTATACGGGTGTTGGCACTCCTTAGCGTCACGTTTTAGCAACGCTCAAGAGCGCGTAGATATATGTCGTTGTATGCAAAATTAATTCTACAAGCGCACAGAATATATCTCGTTGTAGCACTTCACCTTGGGTGTAACCCCAGGGTATCGTATTTATATTTCCGCAGGGAAGCAGATGGTTAAAGTGTATTGAAGAATGAAATGATATATCTTGCCAGAAATATCAAGCCACAAACCCAGGGGCACAAACTCTCGATTTGGGTGGATAATGGTCAAGTTAATGACCGGATAGAAGGTCTGAAAGACCAGCGACACACGGAGCACCTATTTCTAAAGAAAAGGAAAGACGTTGGGAGAGACCGGACCTAGACTCTTTCTAACTCAGAGCAAAAGGCACTCTAGCCTTAGCCTAGACCCTAGCTTAGATACCGGGAACAAAGCTCGCTTCGACGGCTAGAACGGGAGAACCTCAGAACGGGATGAGAGAGGGGGTTCTCCGGGCTCAGCACTACTGTTATGAGTACACCCGAACGTGGTGGACTACGAAGGACGGACAGGGCTGTCACCACCTGCCGCCTACCACTGCAGTTCCGTGGGGTGCAACACACTTCCTAGTTAATCAACAAGCCAGACACCACGTCTGCACTCGATGATTAAGATTTCTCTTGAGGCCTGTCAAGAGAAATCCCCGTCTTCCCTAAGGCGTCTTACGGCCCGGTCAAGGCGAGCAAACCCGCGAGATAAAGCCCGGTAGAGCTAAACTAAACTCTACACTAAAACTAAAGGGGATAGGACTTTGCTCTAAAGAGAGCAAGATCTTTACTCTAAAAGAAGAGCAAGATAGAAATATAAAAGATAACTTAAGCTCTGAAGTAAGAAAGTAATTATATAAATAAACTCTTCAAAAGAAGGAAAGAATACAAGAGCTTTACCAGAACTCCGAAGACTCCGAAGATCCAAGCTAAAATCGACTCGACTCTACTCCCAACTCTAATCCTAATCTAAGAAATGAAAAAGATACTAGAGCTCCCTTCAAGTAAAGACTTGAGATATGTGGTGTGTGTTCCCAAGGTGAATGAGCTGCCTTTTATAGCCTCCAGGGGGTGGATGTCAACGTCAGTAGCACGCCAAGGATCTGCTTAAGCTTTACGCGAAGGAGGAGACGTGGCGGCCACAGAGGGAAGGCCGGTCGGCCTGGGCTAGGCTGGCCGGCCTGGCCCTGGTGCCACTTGGCACCGTCCTCTGCATGGATGGTCCTGATGCTCTCCCAAGGTCGGTAACAGTTGCGTTTAGTTGAAGCTTGTCCGAGAATCCTAGGATGTGGGCCCTTCAATCCATGTGCTTTCACCTCTAGGCCTTCCGGGTCCTTGGATCAAACCAACGTTGTTTGCACGGTGCTTGATCATCCTGGGCACTTGGCATGGCTTGTGGATCAGTGACGTGGCCAGACCTGGCCAGGGGAGGCCGGTTGGCCTGGCCTAGGCCGGCCGGCCTGGCCCTGTGCCAGGTTTGGCCCTTGTTTCTCCTGGTTCATCCTGCAAGCACAACTCATCCAAAACTTGTGGAATTTGTCAGTAAAAATACTCTTATGCATGGAATATGGTATGATCATCCTCATTTTACCGAAATGTTGACGGTCACTACGAGGTTATAATGGCCGTCAACACGCCCCCAAGCTTAGACTCTTGCTCGTCCTCGAGCAAGGCTAAAACTCTAGGTTCGGTAGGTCAGGAGTTGCTTCAATGTGTATACTCTTAAAGTACCTTGTGCTTAAGCCAAAACTCAACGAATCACTTGAATAAGTTGGCATAAAAGAGAACTCATACCATGGTTCCATGTGGGGCTGCAGCGGTTCACGTTTTGGGCTATTGAGAGCTTGAACGGTCATCTCTAAAGTATTTCCTGCAACTTTTCAGGTTCCATCTCGGAGATATGAATTTTTCAAAAGATGGTTTATTCATTCCCCGATGGTACTCTCGAGTCACTCAAGGTGTTTAATCCTCACTCTTGGTCGGGATTGACCAATGTTTCCCTACACTAAGGCTGAAGTGGAGTTGTAGGTAGGGTAAGAGTGGCATACCTTGGTTACTTCTGTTGTCGAGTCGAAGAGTGGTCCGCGAGCGATGGCACTCGTCAAATTCCAGGTCTTTGGAATTCATGGGGTTTCAAATGGAGAGGGAGAAGGTGTGATGCTCAAAGGTCTTTGGGACTCCTTATTATTTTATTTCTCTCTCTCATATTTTTGAGATGTTTCTTCTCTCTTTTTTTTCTTTTTTTTCAGATGGAGCATTTGTCTCCATTTTTTTTCGAATACATCTCTTCTCTTACTTTGGTAACAGAGAGGAATTCAGCTTTGTATGGAGTAATTGAGGACCTTTTGGGGTGAGCTTTATGATGAGGTGAGTGTATGTCATCGACGGTGGACGTCAACCCCGGAGCAGGACTTTGACTAGTCGGACATTTTGAGGCTGAGGTGGATGGGAAGACCGGTAAATGTCAAGTGCCTTCTGCAAGCGGACTTCACCATTCGACAAGACTCAAATCAACTCAAGATAGCATATGGTAGTTCAACAAATGTATAACTATTTAGGCTCTGGATAGGACATTTTAAACCATCGAGGAAGATTCACCATGTAACATTTTATAAAAACTTCTGAGAGGTTCCTTACTAAGCATGCAGTTATACCTCGAAACAAACCATATCAAAACTCACAATAACTTAAACAATGAACAAGTGCTCTTGCTCCCACAGTTTTATCATGGCGGATCCTTAAATGCCAACGAACTCAAATACTCAAGGGTAAAGGATTAAGCACGAGGCACTTAGAGGGCATAAACAGAGCAACTTTTCATCATTCCAGAGGTTCTCAACCATGATTCCATACATAAAGACATCTTTTGGAGCTTTTATTTTATTTTACTTATTTTATTTTTATTTTTATTATTTTTATTTATTTTTTTAGCATTTTATTTTATCATAGCAAGGCAAGGCAAGGCAAGGCAAAGGCAAGGCAAGGCAACGGCAAGGCAACGGCAAGGCAAACGGCAAGGCAACGGCGACGGCTTTCGATCATACCTGAGACTCCCCCAAGCTTCGATGAAGCTCACTGGTAGTACTGGTTGGGGTCGTAGTGCATGTAGTCGAAGAAGCCGTGAATGTCGGTGTTGGCAGTCGATATCTATGACTTTTACCGCCAACATTTCTCCGGATTTCATGCTCATATAGTGATAATCATGCTAATATCATTTATACTAATGAGTTCCACAAGTTTTGTACAATTTGTGAGTGAAGGAGCAAACAGGAAAAACAGGAGTCCAAAATGGCACAGGGCCAGGCCGGCCGGCCCACTTTTTCCTCTTTTGGCCACCGCGTTGATCCACAAGTTTACTAATGTATCAAGGATGATCATGAGCCGTGCAATTGATGTCGGTTTGATCAATGGACCCGGAAGGCCTAGGGTGGGATAAACATGGATTGAAGGGCCCACAACCTAGGATTCTTGGACAGCTTCAACTGAACGCAACAACTACCGACTTTAGGACATCATCCAGGCCGTCCCTGCAAAAGTCGGTGCCACTTGGCACCAGGGCCAGGCCGGCCGGCCTACACCAGGCCGGCCGGCCTCCCACCGTGGCCTCTACGCTTCCTCTTTCGCGTGGAAGCTAACCAAGTAGTTGGCGTCACCCCTACGCAGGATTTCACCCCTGGAGGGCTATAAAAGGCGCCCTTCACCTCCACACAAGACACACCATCCATTGGAGAGAAGAGAAGGCTCAAGATGTAGTCCACTATTATCTTAGAGTAGAGTAGAGAGAGTAGTGGGTGAGTGCTTGGGTGACAGCCAAGCGTGTAGAGGGAGTTCGGGAGTCATCTCGGCCTTCCCTCAACATTGTTCCGCCCCTGAGGAATAAAGCTTCAGAGATATCTTCAGTAAGTTCCTCGGTCTCTTGCCTTAGTACCTCGCTAGTTTACTCTTTACTTTCAGCAATTTATCTTGGCTATCTATGATCTGCGGGTACCTGAGTCTGCGCGAGTGACAGCGACTCTTGTTTGGGGTTTCCTCTATAGCCCTTCGCGTTGGGTGGAGGTCAGTGGCTGAAAGCTTAGGCATGGTGCCTGTGCTGGCTAGTCACCTCAGGTTGTGTTGCACCCCACGGAACTGCAGTGGTAGGCGGCAGGTGGTGACAGCCCTGTCCGTCCTTTGTACTCCACCACGTTCGGGTGTACTCATAACAGTAGTGCTGAGCCCGGAAGAACCCCTCTCTCATCCCGTTCTGAGTTCTTCCCGTTCTAGCCATCGAAGCAGATCATGTTAGACTAAGATAGGTTGTCTGGGGTAACGAGTGGCTAACTAAGGTTAAGCTCTCTACATCCTTTACCCTTTCCTCCCCTGGTGGGTCCGGTTAGGAAAGTTCTAGACTAGTCCCATCTACCGTTCCTTGGATTTGACATCCAGGTTTCTACTCCCCTGGTGAAAGGCTACATCGGACTCCGTGCGCTTGCGGATTTAGTTAGGCTAAGGAGTGCCAACAGTCGGTCTGGAGGGATGTGGTCATCCCCCAGTTCTGCTGCGTGAGATCGGTGTTGTGTGCAACTTCATCTCTGAGTTGCTGCTGTTGCAGCGTCATCATCTCCAACCTGGTGTTAAGATCAGCGATTCCCCAGGAGACCGGGTTCTCGTAGTCATACCTGGCCGAGGCGGATGGTCCGCCCTGCGGGCCGTATCCTGCCGTTCCTTGATGGTAGTCGAACACCTCCTCAAAGCTCAAGTTGGCAGTGGGGTTCTCCATCGGCTGCTGGTAGTTGTACTCGGGCTGCTGCTGGTAGCGGTACTCGGGCTGAGGTGCGGTAGAAGTTCCGGCTTCACTGTCATGCCTGGCTCGCCTGCCACGTGTTGCAAGGCCTGCAACACTGTGGCGAGCGGGTTCCCTCCTTCTAAGCTGCATGGTTAGACTTCTCGATGATCTCAGCGACAAAGCTGGGCATGGAACCTCGACTTCGTCGATGAAACCAGGATAACACATGAAAAGAGTATGGCCAGGGCCCTCGCGCATCAAGT
This sequence comes from Urochloa ruziziensis, assembly GCA_015476505.1. NCBI lineage: Eukaryota > Viridiplantae > Streptophyta > Magnoliopsida > Poales > Poaceae > Urochloa > Urochloa ruziziensis. Next base: position 38,918,341 of record CM027126.1, on the reverse strand, counting down.
GACCCTGGATAAAATGGTCTAAACCAATGCAAGACTGATATTCTTGTGTAGTGGGAAGGAAAGTGACTTGAGCGCCCTGCAAAGCACCAACATGGGTGGCAATGCGGGTGACTAGCGAGGTTATGTCAATTGTGGCTCGGCCAGTGACTAACCTCTGCCAGTTATCAAGCATGCTCATGACTGGTGAGAAACGAATTTTCTTGACCATGGCATAAAGGCACTCTAAATCAGGCAAGAGGCAAAGACGCAAATCAGCGCGTGGGTGGACCACCATAGCGATCCACTTCGCCAGAAAATGAAGAGTGGGGTTTTGGATGGCAGTGAAGCTATTTTTCCCCGAGGATGGCTCGCCTGTGATGCTATCCCACCATGCGGCACGGTTGTACCGGTGGTTAGTCACCAACAGGTTGGCATCAATGATGCATCTCTTGTTGAAACCAAGAGCCTCACTGAGTTGCTTCGGGGTCAAGATAAAATCCTCGTTGAAAAACCGAAAGCAAATTTTGTCTCGTTGGGACGAACTTCGATTTTCAAACTCATCAAAAACTCCATAGTAAGAAAGTGTGAACCTGTTTCCGAGATGGGGTAGAAGTTTTGCCATCCGGCATTGTTGAAAGCCCGTTCCATGTCTCCTCCGAGACCGTTCTTGATCAGCAGCATGGGGTCAAAGTACTTGGCATGTGTGTAGTAGCGGCCCTGGAGCTGGTCCAGCACCGTTCTCTCTTCTTCGGTACGAGCAATGATGTGCTCGACCCGAGTCATGATCCGGATGCGGAGCCTGTTCCTAAGCACCTCCTCCTCCTGGGACTCTGTGTCTTGTCGAGTTGAGTCGACAGACATAGTGTCCCGGGAAGTAGATGATCCCTGAGAGCGGCGAGAGCTCGAAGAGCTGAGCTTGGTCACGACTCCACGTGCCGTCTGACGTGCCCTTGTCCACATGATTCCTGTGCTTAGGGCGTCTTCCTTCTGAGCTGGGCACCGGCTTTTATAGAGGCGCAGCAGGGGGAGGCCGGCCGGCCTGTGACAGGCCGTTCGGCCTGCACATGGTGCCGGTCGTGCCCATCCTGTGCGTCGGTGGTCACGTTCCTGTGCCTGGTGCTCCGGTAGGTGAGGATGGGATAGCGACGGTGGAGTGAGGCCGGCCGGCCTACCTGGGGCCGCTCGGCCTGGGGTTGTGCCCATTTTTCTCCATCCTCTCGTGTCGTGTCCTCCCACATGTGCTTGTTGCTTGTTGCTGTGATCTGGCCATTGGAAATGACAAGTGGGGCCGGCCGGCCTGAAATTTGGCCGAATTTTTTTTATATGCTACTCAATGCATAAATGAAATATGAATGCAAGCTTCGAAAATTAAACATGCTGTGCTGAATGAAAAGAATTGAAATGAAAAAGAAACTATTCTATATGCAATGCAAAGATACGTACCATATACCTTATGGCGAGGGCTCGAGTTTTTCGCCCTGAGCGGAACTCTCCGAATCCTTGTTCGGGGCTACTTTTACCCGCCATTCCTTTCGGACGGGACGGGACTTGGATTCAACCTCCTTATCGCGCTTTGCTTGCTCCTCCAGCGCTTTGGTTCTCGATATTCTTCGCCGTGCATGATAGCGATCATGCCTCTTCTTTTCTTTGGCGGCGAAGGCTTCCACCATCTTCATGAGCGTTTCTACGCTCGGCATCTTGGACTTTCGGGGCATGACTTCTTCGACCATATTGACTTGATGGGGGATCTCCTTAGGACGGAAAGAGAAACTCTCGGTCCCTCCGTTAATCCTAAGTTGAATGGTCCCACGTCCCACGTCAATGTTTGCATTCGCAGTACTTAAGAACGTTCTCCCAAGAATGAGAGAGTTCGTTGCTCCGTCTTCCATATCTAGGACGATGAAATCCACAGGGATGAAGAAATCCTTGATCTTGACCGGAACATTTTCTGCGACTCCATGGGGGTGATCCGCTAGCTGCAAACACATGGGTGTAGAGACAAGCGATATGTGTTTTAGGTGGTCGAAGACTACCTTGGGCATTACGCTGACGCTCGCCCCCAAGTCACATAGGGCGTTGTCGAAGTCATGTCCTCCAATTGAGCATGATATTGTGGGGCAACCAGGATCTTTCTTCTTGAGGTGGGGCCCGAGTATAGCAGAGCTACATTCCTCGGTCAGCTGTACCATCTCCCTTGTGGGTAAAGTCCGCTTGTTGCTAAGTATATCCTTGATGTACTTGGCATATGTCGGGACCTGCAAAGCATCAAGTAGTGGTATATTGATGTATACCTTCTTGATTACCTCGACGAACTTGTCGAATTGTTCGTCGGCCACGGGTCTTCTCCTCCGTTCTGGGAACAGGGAGGAAAGTGGGATCTCGGCTGTAGCTTGAGGCTTGTGGTGCCTCGTTCCCCTCCTTTGAGACAGGGGTGGTTTCCTTGTCGTCTTCCTCTTCGGCGGCCGCCTTGGCTTGGCTAGCTTCCTTCTGTCGGGTACCTGCATCTTGTGGATTGTGTGGATCCCGCGTGGACTTGCCAGTCCGCGTGGTCACCGCACTAACATTCTCCTTGAAAGGAACCTCCGGTTGCCCGGGTAACTTTCCCGCATTTGGGTTAGGATAGGATGCAGCCAGCTGAGCCACTTGTGTTTCAATCATTTTATTGAAGCTCAGCTGGTTCTTAACGACAGAATTAAAAGTTTCTATCTGGGAGGCCATCGACTCCATAACTTTATCATTGGCAAGAAATTTCTTGCTAATGCTATCTTTAATTTGTTTTTGGCCATACCAGATGTCCTTTAGCGACGGTTGAAAACCGTTGTTAGAGCCATTACCTTGCTGTTGGCCGAAGGGGAAATTGGGCTTGGAATTCCAACCTTGTTGAGGACGGAAGCCTGAATTGTTGTTATTCCCAATGAAATAGGCTTCTTCTTGTGTCGTCGGGCAAGTGTCGCCCGAGTGTCCTGCTTCTCCACACGTTTCACATGTGATTCTCTCCTCCATGATCTGATTCATCTCCTTGCCAGGAGATTCCATCTTCTTCAAGAGAAGGTCCATCTTAGCGGCCAGCATATCAACGAAGTCAATTTGATGTACTCCCTTGCGGGGAGCTTGTCTTTCTCCTATCCAGCTCTGTTGAGTGGATATCTTCTCGATTAGCGCCTTCGCTGCGTCTACATCCAACGAGAGGAAAGCTCCTCCCGCGGCTGCATCCAACATCTCTTGCGATCGTCGGCTCAAGCTGTGGAAGAAGTTCTGGGTAATCAGCCAATCTTCCACACTATGGTGGGGGCAGGCTGCAATATACTCTTGCAGTCACTCCCAAGCTTCAGGAATTGTCTCTCCGTCTAGCTGCTGAAAGCTAGTGATTTTTCCTCGGAGGGCATTGGTCTTGCCCACCGGAAAGTACTTGGCCAGAAATGCGTCTGCGCAAGTCTGCCAGCGTCCCTCGAATGATGCCTTGTTGGCGTAAAACCACTCCTTTGCTTTCCCAAGCAAGGAGAATGGGAAGAGTTGAAGGCAGATGTTGTTGATCAGTGTGCCAATGGGGTTGATAGTACTGCACACCTCCAGAAAATTCCGAAGGTGAGCGTTCGCATCCTCAATCGCCTTTCCGCAGAAAGGGCTGGCCTGAACCATGTTTACCAGGCCAGTCCTCAGCTCAAATGCACCTTCCTGTGCGTTTGACAGTCCTGGGAAGTTGCTGCTTGACGGGGCTGAGAACTCACGGCGCGTCTTCTTAGCTTGAGCCATAATCTCTGGAGACTCTGGGGCTGAAGAAAACGACGAATCTGAATCTGATTCGGACTCGGAGTCAGATGACGACTCGAGTGTATTGCTTGAGTTGAGTGAAATCTGAGGAGGTACGACTCTCTTTCGTACTACTCTTCCAATGGGTTCTGGATTTGGATCAAAGTTTGATGGTAGGTTGAAACCAGTCATGCACTACCCTGCAAAACACATCAAAGATAGACGAATGTTGCAGTGGTGAGGTCACTAAGGTTAGTGGTTTGGTAAGTCTGTAAAGATAATCAAATGATTCAACAATAACTTTAGCCAATTGCTTCCCCGGCAACGGCGCCAGAAATGCTTGTTGGCACTCCTTAGCGTCACGTTTTAGCAACGCTCAAGAGCGCGTAGATATATGTCGTTGTATGCAAAATTAATTCTGCAAGCGCACAGAATATATCTCGTTGTAGCACTTCACCTTGGGTGTAACCCCAGGGTATCGTATTTATATTTCCGCAGGGAAGCAGATGGTTAAAGTGTATTGAAGAATGAAATGATATATCTTGCCAGAAATATCAAGCCACAAACCCAGGGGCACAAACTCTCGGTTTGGGTGGATAATGGTCAAGTAATGACCGGATAGAAGGTCTGAAAGACCAGCGACACACGGAGCACCTATTTCTAAAGAAAAGGAAAGACGTTGGGAGAGACCGGACCTAGACTCTTTCTAACTCAGAGCAAAAGGCACTCTAGCCTTAGCTTAGACCCTAGCTTAGATACCGGGAACAGAGCTCGCTTCGACGGCTAGAACGGGAGAACCTCAGAACGGGATGAGAGAGGGGGTTCTCCGGGCTCAGCACTACTGTTATGAGTACACCCGAACGTGGTGGACTACGAAGGACGGACAGGGCTGTCACCACCTGCCGCCTACCACTGCAGTTCCGTGGGGTGCAACACACTTCCTAGTTAATCAACAAGCCAGACACCACGTCTGCACTCGATAATTAAGATTTCTCTTGAGGCCTGTCAAGAGAAATCCCCGTCTTCCCTAAGGCGTCTTACGGCCCAGTCAAGGCGAGCAAACCCGCGAGATAAAGCCCGGTAGAGCTAAACTAAACTCTACACTAACTAAAGGGGATAGGACTTTGCTCTAAAGAGAGCAAGATCTTTACTCTAAAAGAAGAGCAAGATAGAAATATAAAAGATAATTTAAGCTCTGAAGTAAGAAAGTAATTATATAAATAAACTCTTCAAAAGAAGGAAAGGATACAAGAGCTTTACCAGAACTCCGAAGACTCCAAAGATCCGAGCTAAACTCGACTCGACTCTACTCCCAACTCTAATCCTAATCTAAGAAATGAAAAAGATACTAGAGCTCCCTTCAAGTAAAGACTTGAGATATGTGGTGTGTGTTCCCAAGGTGAATGAGCTGCCTTTTATAGCCTCCAGGGGGCGGATGTCAGCGTCAGTAGCACGCCAAGGATCTTCTTAAGCTTTACGCGAAGGAGGAGACATGGCGGCCAAAGAGGGAGGTCGGCCTGGGCTAGGCCAGCCGACCTGGCCCTGGTGCCACTTGGCACCGTCCTCTGCATGGATGGTCCTGATGCTCTCCCAAGGTCGGTAACAGTTGCGTTTACTTGAAGCTTGTCCGAGAATCCTAGGATGTGGGCCTTTCAATCCATGGGCTTTCACCTCTAGGCCTTCCGGGTCCTTGGATCAAACCGACGTTGTTTGCACGGTGCTTGATCATCCTGGGCACTTGGCATGGCTTGTGGATCAGTGACGTGGCCAGACCTGGCCAGGGGAGGCCGGTCGGCTTGGCCTAGGCCGGCCGGCCTGGCACTGTCCCAGGTTTGGCCCTTGTTTCTCCTGGTTCATCCTGCAAGCACAACTCATCTAAAACTTATGGAATTTGTCAGTAAAAATACTCTTATGCATGGAATATGGTATGATCATCCTCATTTTACCGAAATGTTGACGGTCACTACGAGGTTATAATGGCCGTCAACACGGGGAGCAACTTGTAATGTCATACTACGAACGAGCTAAATTGGACATTACCTTTTGTGAGAACCAAGAAATGAAATTAGGTCTTTCATGTCCCGCACCCTGCCTAAGAAGGGTGTCCATTTCCTGTAGGGTAGGGGCCCTAGGTCCGTGCCAGAATTCCTCACGAAATTCCATGTATACCAAAGAGGAACAATGGGGTTGGATGCAGAATACAAAGTATTGAAATACTAAACGCTTGTTGAAAACTTACTCTATGTACAGACGACTTCTTCAAGGTTGGTCAACACATATAGCATGATTTTGCTCCACGCCTCCACTCTTCATGGTTCAAGGTCTTGATGGCTGAACTACTTGCACTTCTGAGTTGCCCTCGGAAAAGACTGAGATTCGATTCATGCTCGCCAACATTGTAACGAGGGGGTGGATTATGCACGCTAGGAAGGTTGTCAGCATGTATGCCTCAGCAATAGAAGCTTCAATTTTGCATTTGTTTTTACATTTAGTTCGAAGCACTTTTTGGCATCTCTCAACAGAATGGCACCAACATGCTTGCATTCATGCTTCGCACGAGAGGTGCAAAATCATATGCTCCATCGGATTGAAGAAGCCGGGTGGAAAGATCTTCTCTAACTTACAGATCAACACAGGCGCCATTTTTTCCATTTCCTTGATCACTGTCATAGATAATTCCTTAGCACAAAGCTGGCGGAAGAAAAAGCTCAACTCTGCAAGCACTTGCCACACATGATCAGGAACATAGCCTCGAACCATCACCGGAAGAAGCCATTCGATCCATATGTGATAGTCATGACTCTTGAGCCCGTTGATTCGCATAGTAGTCAAGTTCACCCCCCCCTCAGATTCACTGCGTACCCATCAGGGAACATTAAGTCTTGGATCCAGCGTAGTACTTCCCTCCTTTGGTTCGGCGTTAGGCAGAAATCGGCCTTTGGCTTCTTCCACCTCTTTCCCTCTTGGGGAGCTCGAATGTTCAACCCTAGTCTGTTGCATAACTCTGCTTGATCAAATCCAGCCTTTATGTTGTCCTTTGATTTATCAGGCCAGGCCATGATTGAACCCAAGGTCGCCTCAACGACATTCTTTTCAGTGTGCATCATATCAATGTTATGTGGTAGAAGGAGGTCTTGCATATAGGGGAGCCTCCACAAGCCACACCTATCCGCCCAAGCATGTTGCTCGCCATATCCCAAAAACCCACCATCTTCATTCATCACGAGGGCTTCTAACTCGGCACGAATCTCATCAGGTGTCATCATGTGCGGTGTAGGGTCTTTAACTTCGACGCCTTTCTTAAAGTTCTTCTTATCTCGTCTGAATGGATGGTCAAGAGGGAGGAATTGTCGATGTTTGTCGAACGAACAATATTTGCTGCCCTTCTTCAACCAAATGAACCTCAGACGCGCCTTGCATATTGGGCAAGGGAACATCCCGTGCACACACCAGACACAGAATATCACATACGCCGGCATGTCATACAGAGAGTAGTGGTACCGCACATACATTCTGAAGTTTGTCTTTGTAGCTCGGTCGTATGTCCAAACCCCTTCCTCCCAAGCACGGAGCAAATCATCAATCAGAGGCTCCATAAACACACTCATATTATTCCCCAGGTGTTCAAGAATTATCAATGACAAGAAAATGTTCTGTCGTTCAAAGATAACACCGGGAGGGAGATTGAGAGGGATAACGAACACAGGCCAACAAGTGTATGGGGCTGCCGACATTCTGTAAGGATTGAAGCCATCTGTCGCCAACGCAACACGTACATTACGAGCATCAGCAGCTTTAACTTGGTGGACCCATCAAAATGGGTCCATAATGCAGCATCGGATGGATGTACAAGCTTGTTTGGTTTGTATCGAGTTCCATTTTTGTGCCATGTCATCTTTTTTGTGGATTCCTCGCTAATGAACAATTGTTGGACCCTCGGTATGAATGGAAGGTACCGTAGGACTTTCGCGGGGACCGCGAGCTGCCTCTTCTGTCCATCACCAGCGTCTACCTCCAAGAACCTTGAGGATTTACACTTTGGACAGTACTTTGCTGCCGCGTGTTGTTTTCTAAATAGGATGCAGTTGTTAGGACAGGCATCAATCTTCTCGTAAGACATCTTAAGTGCACGAAGGACCTTTTATGACTCATACTTGTTCTTTGGCAGAATGTGACCTTCTGGAAGCAGGCTGCCAAATACTGTCAATATAACATCGAAGGCGTCTCGACTTAGTGCAAACTAGGACTACACGGCCATTAGGCGCCCAATAGCATCCAATTAGGAAACCTTGGTATGCTCGTGAAGGGGTTGACCAGCTGCAGCTAACATGTCGTAGTACGCCTTCGCGCTTGGTTCTGGCTCATCCTCCCTTCCTCCTTCATCAAACTGTGCTTCCTCAAAGTCATCTAACATGTCCGCCACCCCAGCATCATAATCAAGTTCCTCAATGCGTTGTCTCACGGCCTCGTCTCTTCTACAATTATTGCCTTCAACATAGTAGGTCCACTGGGTTTGGTCTCTCGTAAATCCGTGTTTGAAAACATGTCTTGACATTTCTTCCTTTGTTTTTTCGACGCGTGTTCCCACATTTATCACAAGGACACCAAGTGGTCTTGTTTCTTCCTTTAACCTTTGCAAATGCTTCATCTATAAAAGCCTCGGTCCTCCGAATCCAATCCACAGTCACATCACCCCTAGGTTTCCAACCCGTGAGCATCCAGGTACGGTCATTCATCCTCTATGACACCGGCAAATGAAAACGAAATTCTTTTACATGTACATAGTGTAGGTCCTACACGATGTCTATACTCTCTAATAGGTAAAGATAGGTCCTAATCCCACCTGAGGATGCGTAGCTAGGGTAAGTTTCCATAGTCTACTCTGATCCGGGACAGATACACGTACCAGAGGATGAATTTTTTAAATTTTAAAATTGTTTGCCGTGTGCATTGGATCTAGGGACACGCCAAACAACCTATTTTTTTTACTTTTTTCAATTTCTGAAATTTTAAGACCTGTGAATTTTTAAAATTTTAAAATTGTTTGCCGTGTGCCCTGGGTCTAGGCACACGGCAAACAACCTATTTTTTTAATTTTTTTAATTTATGAAATTTTAAAATGGTTGCCGTTTTTTTAATTTCTAAAATTTTAAAACTGTTTGTCGTGAGCCCTCCATGGGGCACATGGCAAACAGCCTATGTCGTGTGCCTCTAGACAAAGCACACGACAAACATTTTTCTGCCTAAAAATAAATTAAAAAATATCAAACGGATTCAAAAAATAACCAAATTTGGGCATGAACCTGTCTAAGGTGTATGTAGACTATACAAAATAAATTCAATTGTAAAACTTAATTTCAGTTGTCATGTTGCTTCAAATCACAACATCTCTTTCACAACTCTTAGGATCTTCTCCCGAGAAGCTTCGGTTTGTAAAGAGGCATTGCGTCAACTTTCTCGAAACCTTCTCCCTTTTTTACCATAGCCTCTACGTATGAAAACATGACATCATGCCAAAATTATTAATTTTTTCTGAATTTTTTTGCATTTTATAGAATTTTAAACAAACCGAGCTCAAATTCGGGCACACGGTAAGCGAGCAATATATTCAAAATTTGATTCCATCTAATGCATATGGCATAATATTAGTCTAAAGAATCGGAATAACATTTTTCAAACATTACATTACATTATTCGAAACACTTACTGTTCAAATTTGCGTTATTGGCAAAATTAAAAACAATGAAATAAAATGGTTAAATATAGCAAACTGACCGGAAAACATGCACAAAACTAACACGGAATAATACATCGACAAAGAAGGTAGCAAAAAAAATTTGGAGGCAAAATTTAAAATTTTTGCAGCCTGTTTGCCGTGCGCCTCATGTTTGCCGTGTGCCACGTGGCCAGGGCACACGGCAAACAGGCCGTGTATGCCGTGTGCCGGCCCTGGGCGCACGGCAAAACTAACGGCCGAGGCAACGGCCGTTTGGGGTGGCCTGTTTGCCGTGTGCTTACCGTTAGGCACACGGCAAACAGGCCTGTTTGTCGTGCGCCATGTGTTTGCCGTGTGCCACGTGGCCAGGCACACAGCAAACCGCCTGTTTGCCGTGTGCCTGCAGTGGGCCGCCGTGTGCCACGTGGAAGGGCACACAGCAAACTGGCCTGTTTGTCGTGTGCCCGTGATGTGGCACACGGCAAACAGACGTTTTCCCGTAGTGGTTGTTTGGGTGAATGCATTAAATTTTTGCTCTAGATGGAAACTGCTATAGAAACTATACATTGGATGGGTTAGGTCTATGGGTAGTGTCTTCTCGAAGTTATGGCAACATAAAAACTACTCATGAAAACTATGAGTTGGGAGTTAGGACTGCCCTTAATAACGTCTTTTTTCCTTCAAATGCAATGGGATATTAAGCAAAAAATGATGCTCGCTCCCCACTTGCGGCGGTGGAGGCTGGCCTTGTCGCCGCTGTCCTTCCGCTGCGGGCCGCCGGAACCAGAGCGCACGGTGTCGACAGGGCCCAAAAGGCGCCGGAGAGGGGGGCATGCCCGCCACTGCAAGGGGGCGTGGCCGCCGGCCAACTTCCGTCTGTGCGCTAGGAGAGATAGAGAGGGAGAGAAGTGGCTTGGCCGGCGCGAAGGTGGCTGCAGGGGAGGGGGCGGTGCGCTGCCGGAGGGAGTATTAGAGAGAGAGAATCTGTCACGTGGTCCCACCAGCTGGTAGTTGATATGTACTACGAGATATAGGGGTTGACAGGTGCGGGAGAAACAGATATAGAGTAGATAATTTTGAAGGTCAGAATGAAATATTTCTTATAGAGGTTAAAAATAAACTATGACGAGTGCATAGTGTATGCGCAGTTGCACTGAAATCTTGGAAGGCAGCACGCTTCGGCCCATTTCACACCGTCTGTAGAGTTTAATTTGGTGTCTACTTCAAAGTTCGAACCAGTTCCTATATCTACAAATCTTGTCGATCCAATATGCAATCTACGCTACAGGTCGAAAAATAATTTAAGTTCTCTAGTTTTTTTTTGTTTGCGATAAATTTAAATTCTATAGCGTGACAATGACGGGCCTAGCCTGCAACTTGATCCCGTACACATAGCTAGCCGGCAATGTTGTTCTTTCGCACCATCATCACAGCTGCAAAACAACCCAAATGGAAGGTGCGAACCATGCGCAGAGCATCTAACTGCACCACGGATATACCCTAGCTGTACCCCTATATGAACTATCGATCTCATCTGTTGATCCAGTACTAACTGCACCTGCAGGGCTGCAGGTTGATTTGTCCCAGCACGGAGGATGACCGAATCAAATACCATATTTGGAGGCTCCCCGCAGTAGTACAAAAGGATGCAACAAGAAAAAAATGCCAATTCTGCCACGTATATATTGAGGTCTCACAGGCAGGGAATTTTTGCAAGTGCTTGGTTTTCATTGATCTAGCTGCTAATTAAACAGCCATGGCTTCGGCCATGCCTCTTGCCCTTCTGCTCCTCCTGTGCCTTCTTGTTAGCCACACCCATGGGTCACGGCGCGTCCTGTTCCGTTCGTCCGACGACGCCGGTGCCTCACCGCCATCGAATGCCGCCTGCCCGTCCATCGCTTCAGGTACAATGATGCACAATGTGCCCAGTTTGCCACTCGGGCGCGTGAAATACTCCACTCTGTCCGAATTAACCCTGTCAGGTCCTACTCACGTGCTAAAATGGTCGTCTAGGACATAGCAACGGCAACAAGGTACCACTGGTGCACCGTCTCAGCCCGTGCTCTCCTCTCGGCGGTGATGACGTCCGGAAGCATGGCAAGGCGGCGCTCCATGAGATCCTCAACCGCGACGGCCTCCGCATGCGCTACCTCTCCGAGGTCAAAGCGTCAAATCAAACTGCCCCGGCCACGGCGAACGTCATGAGCAGCCTCCCAGGGGTGTTCTCCTACACGGCGCTCGCCGGGTACGGCACTCCGGCTCAGCAGTTCCCCGTGTACTTCGACGTCAGCGGCATGTCCAACCTCCAATGCAAGCCGTGCTCCTCCGGGGCCGGATCCGGAACGTGCGACCGGACCTTTGACCCCACCCAGTCCTCGACCTTCACCACCGTGCCATGCGGATCGCCAGACTGCACGGTCGAGCCGCAGACGTCGTCATGTGCTTCCGGGGGGTCGTGCGCCTTCACGTTCCGGAACTCGACCTTCTTGTACGCCAACGGGACCGTGGTGACAGACACCCTCACGCTCTCCCCCTCGGCCACGTTCGAGGACTTCTTCGTTGGGTGCCTGCAGGTCGACAACCAGTACTTCGGCGACGACGGCATCGCCATCGGGAACATCGATCTCAGTCGCCGCCGCCACTCGCTGGCGACACGCGCGCTGCTCTCGTCGCCGCCCGGCACGGCCGCGTTCTCCTACTGCCTCCCGGCGGACACGGACACACACGGCTTCCTCACCGTAGCCCCTGCCATGTCCGAGTACTCCAGCCTCGCCGGCGTCAAGTACCTGCCGCTGGTGACCAAACCGACGGCCCCGGACTCGGACTGGTACTACGTCGAGCCTCGTCGCCATCGCCGTCGACGGCAAGGACCTCCCGTTCCCGCCGGCCGAGTTCAGGGGCAACGGGACGTTCATCGACAACCTGGTGGACTTCAGCTACCTGAGCCCGCCGATCTACGCGGCGCTCCGGGACGAGTTCCGGAAGGCCATGGCGAAGTACCAGCCTGCGCCAGCGTTCAAGTACCTCGACACGTGCTACAACTTCACTGGGATCGACTACATCGACCTCCCGAACATCACGCTCAAGTTTGGGAACGGGGAGACCATGGACCTCGACGACAGGCAGTACATGTACTTCTTCCGTGACCACCTCGACGAGGGCTTCCCGTTCGGGTGCCTGGCGTTCGCAGCATACCCCACTTACGGCTACAACTGGCTCGGGACTCAGGTTCAGAGGACAAAGGAGATCGTGTTCGACGTTCGTGGTGGCCAGGTAGCATTTGTCCCCAGCCGGTGCGGGTTGCGTTGAAGCTTGAATGCCTGTGGTTCGCTTTCTCATGTTTCCCTTTCAGAGTTTATTTGGGTACTTTTAATGTAATAAGATTTGATTTCGTGATAACTGTTACAACACCATGAACAGAACGTATCTTTAATCCCTCATAAGTATTAGTATTACAAAAATACGAGTTTCAACTTTATATTTCGATTGGTACAAATAAATCAGCTAATAACTAACTAAAGCATGTTACACTACTTCGTAAACGAATTGGCGTGGTGGCCAAATCGTCTCTGTGCTGGCGGGTTCGGCGCCGCCAACACTCGCGTGCCAGCACAAATGGCCATCTGTGCTGACGGGTGCCAGCTACAAGAACATATAGCATGTGTGCTAGCGGGCTACTTAAGTAACCCGTTAGCGCAGATGCTATCTGTGTTGGCGGGTGAGTTAGATTGTCTGCTAGTACAATCATTTTACACATCTGAAAATTCAAATTATTAAAAAATTATTTCTCGCCAAATTCAAAATTACTATTTCTCGTCATAATTCCCCGTGTGTTGCATCAAGATAGCAACATGACAACTGTTTACACGAGTTATTCAAAGATAACAACCCTACACTAAAAGATAATTGTTCCTAAGATAGAGGTGATGAAAAATTCATTACACAACCCATTCAAGGATAACAACACTCGTCCTACATATTTTGCATTTTTTCATATCCGCTATGTGAAAGCCTAACAATTCATCAAAATAAACTAGAGCATGAATAACTGCACTCTCTATCGCTTCACATTGTCGAGCACATGCTTTGCCATAAATCTCGTACAACAGAGAGCTGAAATCCATTGTCCTATAGAAATACAGCGAGTGCTTCCACCTATGATCTCTAGTAAATATTTGCAAATTGTTGTAGCTGAAATCCAACTCATCACAGACTTGCTCTAGAATGGCATGAAGCTCATTGCCACAATAGTGGATCCACTTGCACACTAAAGATGAGAATAACATAATGGAAGTTAGAAAGTGTATCTCGTAACAAAAGGTTGAAGGGTGATTAGATATGATCCATACCATGTCATGTGCATTCAGCTGACAAAGCCTCTGAGTAGTCACATACACATTTTCTTCTCCCTGCTCGAGCGTCTTTATTCGATAATATGAGAAGTCAGGCACAAAGTGCCCTTGAGCGTTAAGTTGTTGTAAGCAGGCTTTAATAGCGGTCCTTTCTCAAGTCAACATAATTGGTCCCAGTTGACCCCATGCCTCAATTGATACCATCAAGTCCTGTGGTCCTCGAACAGATATGTTAAAAGAGATCTTTATTCTTATAAACTTATTACCAACCACCTCAGATTGTACCACAAGAGGAGTACCACATAGAGCTTCAACAACATCTCTGAGCCATCTAACAAGTTTGGCAGCCTAGATTATATGTAAATAAAATTAATAAATTATTCATGTGTACTACCATTAAAAATTAATAAATTCAAAAACATATTACTATGTTGGATTTAGCCCCTATGCTTCGATCGTCGGTAGGCAAGTTAATGTGCACATTTGGAAAGTGAATGCCTGGAGGACGAGCCAATAGTAGTTCAACATAGCATCCTCGACCACCCCACATCCACCTCGACGGCCACCCCAATGACTTGTCATACAATCCTACATACAACAAATGACAAAAAATATTCATTTCTTATTTATATTACAATATTCTACTGATATTTCCATAACGTATACATCAAATTTCTTATATTTATTGGAAAAAACCAACCAAGGCATAGTGAAAAAAACCAACCGAGGCAGAGTGAAGGAGGCGTCGAGGTGGAGAGCGGAGGGTCGGGGCCGGCATCGGCATGGAGGCGTACCGTCGGGGTGGAGGCGTCGGGGTGGAGAGCGAAGGGTCGGGGCTGGCATCGGCATGGAGGCGTACCGTCAGGGTGGAGGCGTAGGGAAGGCAACGCCTAGATATGGGGACAGAGGGATGCAGGTTGGGGTGGAGGAGGTGGACAGGAGGCGTCGAGGTGGTGTCGTCGGGGCGGCGGCGGGTCGGGGCCAACAGTAGAGTGAGAGGCGGAGGGGCACTCGGGAACGGAGGCGACAGTCGAGGCACGTGTAGGATAGAGGAGGCTGACTAGAGAGGAGGTGAATAGTCGATTCTAAAAATTCTAGTAAGACTTAACCGATAAAAATGCGAAATTAAAACGATCGGTCAAAACACGACTACACTCCCAAAAATATGTCTCTCAACTATGTGCACCAACACCCTATGTCTAGATCAAGATTTGCAATCCTAGGATAACAAACAAGCAAGAATGTTTCTAAGAATGTAAATTGCACAAATTAAATGAGTTCAAGTGGACAAACCACAAAGGAGAGACACCAATTTTTTTTGTGGTCTCGATGACTTGCCGGTCACCCCTAATCCACGTTAAGGTGGATTCAATGTTCTGACCGCTCCTCTATCAAGGCACCGCTTGATCTTGAGTTAGCTTGAACCAAAGAACCGCTCCACACCTCGATTCCACTAGAGCGTTGCTCTTCACCACTCTAGTGAGGCGAGCACAAAGCCTCTCACAAGCACACCGGGCCTTCTCACAAGCTTCTCTTGAAAAGATCACTGGATCACAGCACCACCACACCGTCTAGGTGTTGGCAAACACCGAGAGTAACAAGTCAAGACTCACTTGACCCTTCACCAAGTGCCTAAAGCTCAATCTCTTGTGCAAATGCACAAAAATTTTGTCTCTCAGCCTATCTTATATGCAACACATGCACAAACTCGTGGAGAGGACTTGCTTAAGCTCAAGGATACTCAATGGAGTGCCTAAATATTGCCAAAGCCACAGGAACTCGAGTATATATAGACCACACCTCCCAAACTAGCCATTACATTCAAACAGCTCGAAACACGCTGTTTTCATGGATTGTCCGCCCTACAAGGCCAGACGGCCCGCCATTTGAACCCAACGACTATATTGCCAATAAATGCCTCTCTGAGTCGACCGTTATGCCTTTCATGGAGTGTCCGCCTCACAATTGGCAGACGGTTCACAGTTCATTTTGACATCCCACACAATAACACCAAGTTTCTGTGTCTATCTCGAGGTTAGAGGGCGGACTATCCACCAAACAAGCCTGGATGGTCTGTAGTTCATTTCTGTCATCAACACAAACCAACATGTTTCTGTGCAGCCCCGAAAACCATAAAGGCGGACCGTCCGCCCCTCTAGGCCAGGTCATTTTTCACCACAACCGAGGCTCAGTAAAAAGACCATAACTTTTAGCTCCAACATCCAAATTAGATGATCTTGGATTCTATGGAAAGCTTGTTCAGAGGACTACACATCCCAACTGAATGCTTGACCCAAAACGCATTGGGACAAAGCAAAAATGCAATTCAAGATCCACCTTAAACCACCTACATCAACCATTTGCAAAGCTACTTTGCAAAGCTATCGGTTCCTTACCAAGGTTAGCATGCATATGCAAGATTGAGCTTTTCAACACCTATTAAAGACTAAATCATCATCAAGACCCCTCTTAATAGTATGGCATTCTATCTTATTAATCCGGTCTTTTCTCCATTAATCACCGAGATCGGCAAAATGAAATGCCCTACATTTCATACCTTTGCCTTGAGCAAATTCATTGGTCTTCCTTGATGCCCATATGCATATTGTTCATCAAAATATTTTCTTCAAGGAACTTGATGTTCATCAACATATACACTGTGGCCACTTCATCTCATTGATACACATGATGTCGATCAACATATGATTTTCATTCTCTTGCATTCTTCATATGATTGATGTGGATCACTCATAGCTTCGTATAACATCTCATGGTCCATCAGCCCAAGCCTTTACGCTCCCTTCACCACTGCCTTGGTCTCTCAGCGCCAAGCCTCTTGCTTGCCCTTTACCCTTGCATGGTCCATCGCAGCCAAGTCTTGCTTGTCCTTCACCATCATGTCATACAAAACCACTTTGTATACCACATCTTCAATATATTGACTTTCTCATTATGATCACCATATGAAACTTTCAATCTAACAATATTTTCTTGGTGATAATAGACTCATCATACTCATCCTTTTGATCTTTATCAATTCATGATGCTCATATTTATTCACACCTTCATCACAAACTAGTTGAGCTTTGCAACGAATTCAAGCCACTTCACCACCATGGCTCAAGTTGGACACATTAGTGAATCTATGGACTAACCACCTGTGTATCTCAATATAAACACATATTAGTCCACCTAGGTTGTCACTCAATTACCAAAACCAAACAAGGATCTTTCAGCGTGGAGGAGACTCTGGCGGCACCCAGATACGGGGATGGAGGAGGGCCGGCGTCAGTCGGAGGGGGCGGATGGGGACGGCCCGGCGGTGCTTGTGGTGGCGGTCACAACGGTGCAGTGGTGGCGTGAAAATTTTGTAGCCTGATGGTGTCGTTTTAGGATTCGCGCCAGAACTTAGAAATTTTCGTTGGTCGGGTCTCATAAGGGCCCGCCAGCAAAGATTCTTAAGTAAAACTTATATTTACATGCATAGTAAGCTCATAAATGCTTCAAAATTCTGAAGCTTGAAAATATATCATCTCTCATATATATAAAAACTATCTACCACCATAAAATGTAGATATTTTACATAGTTCCTTCACATATGACAAGCATTATTAAAGTCTACAACATCTCACTGACATTTTGTAATAAGTGTGGTCTGATGCATTTCTTTTATGTTTGAAGCTGGATTTTCTTCTATTATTAAAAAAAGTAAAGCAATACATTAATCATCCCTATCTGACCATGGTTCTGGAGGGCCATGGTGAAGTACCAGCCTGCGCCAGCGTTTAATTACCTTGACACGTGCTACAACTTCACGGGGATCGACTACATCGACCTCCCGAACATAACGCTCAAGTTTGTGAATGGGGAGACCATGGACCTCGACAACTAACAGTTCATGTACTTCTTCCATGATCACCTCAACGACGGCTTCCCGTTTGGGTGCCTGGCGTTTGCTACATTACACCCGACTTTCGGCTATAACTGGCTCGGGACTCAGGTGCAAAGGACAAAGGAGATCGTGTTCGACGTCCGTGGTGGCCAGATTGTAATTGTCCCCACCTAGTGTGTGTTGCATTAATGCTTGAATGCGGCTGTTGGCGCGTCCTCTACTCGTTATTGTTGCATGCCTGTGGGTTTGCTTAGTTTCTCATGTTTCCCTTTTAGAGTTCATTTGGGTACTTTGAATGAAATAAGATTTGATTTCGTGATAATTATTACAATACCATGAACTAAATGTATTTTTCACCGCTTATAACTATTAGTATTAAAAAAATGTGAATTTCATCTTTATGTTTCGATTGGTACAAATTAATCCGCTAACTAACTAAAGCAGTACACTAATTATCCCTACCTGACAATGGTTTAGTGCCTTTTGACAATAACTAGCAAAGTGACCCACGCTATCAACACGAGTAGCTAGTTTTTTTATTTTTAGATTCTTTACTTCAGAATAAATGGATGTAAATAATCTTTCAAAAATAAATGGATGTAATAGTTTAATATAAAAATTTTATATTATTAATATGAAAATAATATTTTTGATTTTTTACTAGCGGTGTAGTATTTTTTGAGTGTTTAGTTACAAGAAAACTATCCTTAGAATTGCATAAAAAGACCTAATTGAGAGGTTCAATATATACCACCGGAAATAATAATCTCTGTTTTATTTGTCTCCCAATCTCATGTAGATACGGCTGAGGACCCGGTGTGTCCGAGAACCGGTGGATGGTCGCTTCCTGGTGTGATGAGTGATTGACAACGTGGTGTGGATTGACGGTTTCCCTTGGCTCAAGTATTGCAGGTGTAGAATGCGGCTTGATTGCATTGGTGCAGGTGAAGAACAGGCGCGAAAGGTCTTAGCCATGGCGGCCTCCGAGGAGCGGAGAGACAAGTAGGCTTGGTTCGAGGGACCCGGTGGCCAGATGGATCAAGTGCGGTTCACATGGTGCAAGAACGAGCAAGGGGACGTGGTTTCGGTGCGAGGTAGCGGCTCACAACCGAAGCTTGTACGCGGACATGAAGCCGGTGCAAGGTAGCGGCTAATGACCGAAGCTTGTACGCGGGGTTTGGTGATTTGGCCACAAAATCATCAGGAGGACGGTTTCTTAGTTTGGGCCTCAAAACCAAGCCTGAGGACTCGACGAGGCGAAGTCTGGGCAGCTGGGCCGAGCTGACCAGCCAGGCCCAAGTTCGGCATCGAGGAGCTTCGATCCGGAGGACACGCGACGTGACTGCAAGGCTTGCGTCGGAGGGAAGCTAGCTTGCGGTGGAGGTGTCCCAGCCTGGAAAATATCTGAAACCAAATGTCAAATTTGCCCCTGAGGGGTATGTATCACTTAGGGGTAGTTTAGCCTTTAGAGCACCACCACTTGGACTATATAATAGACCCCCTAGGGGTTGGTGGCTGCTATCTCTTTGCATCCTCTCCTAGTTATCTCTCTGGTTTTCCTTTGGACTTGTAGTTTTCCCTTCATCCTCTCCACCTAGAACTATTTTGAATCATTCATAGTTTGTATAGGAGAATTCATGGTTGGTTGATTGAGTTTGTGCTGCTCATCTTTGTGCCATGATTTGAATCCACGAGCTTCTTTTCTTTTCCCTATTTTCGGAGGAACTTTCGGAGCTATTTTTGATAGATTTTCGTTCTTCACTTCCCAGGGTGTTTTCTCTCGGATTTCTTTGGGGGAATCACATATGAGTGCCTTGTGCCTCTTTTGCTGGTGATATCTTGCCCCCAAACGCCGGGAATCGCTTTGGATTTGAGGTTTTCGGGATGAACTCGAGTTCTTGGTGTTCTTCCTTAGATTTGAGATTCCGGGAGTTCTAGCGAGTTAGAGACCAAGATCTTTGGGGCATAGCCTCTCCTTGAGGTGTATTTCATCTACCTAAAATCTTGTCTCAAGACTCCAAGTCATTTGGGAGACTCGTTTTCGAGTTGACCAGTTTCGAGTCGATCTATTGATCCGATCGGTTTTTCCTTGGCTTGGTCGGATCAATCGACCGCCAGGTCGTTCGCGAGATTCATTTTCAAGTTGACTGTTTTTGCTGAGTCGATCGATCGATCCGATCCGTTATACTTGGCTCGGTCGGATCAATCGATCGCCCCACCTCGTAGCCTCGCAACGTCTCTGGTAGAAGATCGATATTTCGATTGAAAGCTCCGATCGACCGGTCGGATCATCCGATCGCTGATTTTTCACTCAACAGCAGTTTCACTTGATAGCGGTCGGAGCATAGGTGATTAGTCCGACCGATGCTTTCCATGCTCGGTCGGATCAATTGACCTGTGTAAATTGCGCTGAACTTTGCACTGGTTTTCTCACGATTGCGATCGGAGCATACGCGATAAATCCGATCGACTGGTTTTTGCTCGGTCGGATCAATCGACCTGTACAATTTCCGCAGAACTCTTCCTGTTGAGGTCACATCTTGTGCTCAGCTTTGTTCGAATCTTTTTCCGCTGCATTGATCTAGTTCCTAGGGTTAGTGGCTTCTCACTAGCTACGTGATCTTGGCTAGATTGTCGGATTGGCTTAGAGTTGATTTGGAAAAAGCTGGATTTGGGAAAGAAATTTTTATCGGCTCCCATTCACTCCCCCTCCCCTCTGGTCGCCGTTTCGGTCCTTCAATTGGTATCAGAGCCGGTTACGGGTCTTTGCGACTCTAACCAGTCTAAGATCCAAAGATGGCGTACCAAGATCGGGGTTCCGGGCCTCCGCACTTCGATGGGAAGAACTATCCGAATTGGGTCGCGCGTATGGGCGCTTTCTTGCGAGGCAAAGGAAAGTTGTTGTGGGATGTGACCAAAGATGAACACTATGTCAATCCCACCAACTTAGATGCCCAAGATGCGAAAGATAAGTTCGAGGCAAACGCTAGAGCTGTGGATTACTTGTTCCGTGCTTTGTCTGCTGAGGAGTTTGAGCGAGTTTTGGGCAAGGACCTAGCTAGCCAGATCTGGCAGAAGCTCAAGGTAGCCCATGGTGGTGATAGCCATGTGAAGGCTAGGCTTTTCTCGATGTATCGTAGAGAGTATGAGAATTTCGCTCATTTGCCTGGAGAGTCTGTTGATGCTTTGTTTCAGCGCTTCACTTCCATAGTCAACAACATGAAAGCCAACATTACCGTACTCCCATACTCGGATCATGACAGAGCTATCAAGCTCTTGCAAGCACTTGATAGATCCATGTGGGGTGCCAAGGTTGAGGCGATCATGGAGTCGGCTAACTATGAAACTTTGTCTGTTGATGAGCTTTTCTCGAAGTTGAAGTCTTCTGAGGTTGATAGACAGCTGCTTGCCAAGGCTAAGAGTTCGACTGATCCCCATAGTCTGGCTCTAGTCGGTGGCTCTGGTTATGGACATGCTAACACTCCCAGACACTTTGCTTTGTCTTCTCTTGTGTCTCTTCGGATGATGAATATGAGGTGCTGAGCGAGGAGGATCTCGCGTTGCTCACGAGGAGGTTCGAGCGGATGTACCAGAACCGGAAGGGTTCGAGGCGTGCCGGGAGTACGTGCTACAGATGCGGGAAGATGGGTCACTTCATCGCCGAGTGCCCCGAGGAGATCAAGAACGACTACAACCGCAAGCATCGCCCGCGAGATGACCACAAGCACCGTTCCAAGGACGAGTACCGCTCCAAGCACAAGAACAAGGAAGAGAGAAGGTCAAAGAACAAGCACGGTGGACACAAGAAGAACCGATCTCGAGCGATGGTGGCAGATGCGAGCGACATCGACACAAGCTCCACCAACACGTCGTCAAGCTCGAGCAGCGAAGATGAAGATCACGGTCCACCGCAAGGAGAAGAAGAACGTGAACCACAACTTCAACGGCATCTCCTTCGCCGCCATCGACTACTGCACCATGGCGCACGACTCCATGAAGAGCAAGGATGACTCCGACTCCGACTCCGAGGATGAGGTATTGACTGATCCCACCTCTTTGCGTAAGGAGATTGCTAGGCTAGAGGAGTTGGTTGATAACCGTGATGATGTGCTTAGGAAGACCAACAAGGAGAAGAGAGAGTTTAGGTCTTTGCTAGGAGAGTCGAAGGAGAGAGTAGCTGAGCTTGAGGCCTTACTTTCTGAGACTGGAAAGAAGGCGATGGACCTTGAGTCTTTGCTTTGCGAGTCTAGGGAGAGAGCAGCTAAGCTTGAGTCGGAGATTGCTGTGTTAAAAGATGCTCCTGTTGTTTCTGATGAGGTTGAGTGCTCTTTCTGTGATGTGCATCTTGCTGATCTGGTTGTTCTTAAGGAGAAACACATGACATGCTTAGATGATCTAGAAGATGCTAGGGTTGAGATTGCTGAGTTGAAGTCTAGATCTTCTTTGCTAGGTGCTTGTACTTCTTGCCCTGCTTTACATGCTCAGTTGCTTGATGCTCGTACCATGATCAGTTCGCTTGAAGCTCAATTGAAATCTCCCATTGCAAATTCCTGTTCTGCTTGTGATGTTGTCGCTTTGAAGAATGTTGAGCTAGAAAAATGTGTTGATCGTTTGCAAGATTAGAATGATGAGTTGCGACAGTGTTTGGGTTGGTTATCGGGTCGCGAGCCACAGCTTAAGATGTTGATTGCTGGGTTCAAGAGAGCTGATGGTCGTGGTCTGGGTTCTGAGAAGGTTGGTGAGTGTAGTGGTGAGAAAGAGAGAGAGCAAACTAGTTCCACCACAAATACCCCAACACCACCAGAGAAAACTCCACCAAAAAACAGCTTCTCACCTAAACCCAACCACCTGTTGAACAAGCTTGACACCACTCCAGATCCTCCCAAGTTTCCATCAAAGACAAACAACTTCCAGAGGAGAGTGACCTTTGTGAGGAGTGGGGTTTACCAGCCGAGAGAGAGGCCACAGCCGAGAGAAACCCCAAAGCCAAAGCCAGTCCGCTTCCATTGTGAGCATTGTGGAAGGGATGGACACCTTGAGGAGTTTTGCTGGAGGAAGAAGAGGGAGGTGAGACAAGAGAAGGAGATGGGGAACAGGGACAGGTACTACTCTTCCCGTAGTGTGCCTGTGTCTCGTTCACCCTTGCCTAGAGGAGAGGCCTTTGTGCGCACAGTTCCTTCGTTTGGTAGTCGTGGTGTTCCAGCTAGTCGTGAGTTTGCTAGGCGGCCTCCAGTTTGTGGTCAGTTTGGTTCAGGGAGGTTCGACCGTAGCTTTGAGGCGAGGAGAGAGTCTAGGCCACGTTTTCCCCCGCGTGGTGCTAGAGGTCCGATGGTGAGAGACGAGAGGGTTTCACGTGGCAGAGTTGATTTTGCTAACCCCTCTTTTGAGCAGATGGCCCGACACTGGTTTGACTCTTTTTGTGCTAACCCCAGTGTCGAGTCATTCGCTCATTCTCGTTCTCGCTTTTGATTGTGCAGGTGGGAGGCTTGGAGAACTTTTGGTTGATGGATTCTGGCTGTTCGAGACATATGACAGGTAATAGGAAGTGGTTCTCCAGTCTCACCCTGGTGTTGTCCAGGCAGTACATCACTTTCGGGGATAAGGGTAGAGGTAGAGTGTTGTCTGAGGGTGCTATTCAGGTGAGTGACAGTTTTATGTTGAAGCGGGTTGCTCTTGTCAAGAATCTTGGATTTAATTTGCTTTCAGTTTCTTAGCTTCTTGATGAGGGTTTTGAGGTTCGGTTTAAGAGTGGTGATTCTCGAATTCTTGATTCTCGAGGTGACCTTGTGTGTATGATCATTCCCGAGAGAGATTTTTCGTGCTGATTTTTCTCGATCTTTTGGTCCTTCACGGTGTTTGATCGCTGGTACTTCTTCTGAGCTTTGGAAGTGGCATAGGAGATTGGGTCATGTGAGCTTTGATTTACTCACATGCTTGAGTGCTCTTGACCTTATCCGAGGATTGCCCAAGCTCAAGTTTGAGAACGATTTGGTTTGTGCACCTTGTCGGCATGGTAAGATGGTTGCTGCTTCCCATCCACCTTTGACAGATGTTATGACTGAACATCCAGGGGAGCTTTTGCATATGGACTTGGTTGGTCCCGCTCGCGTTCGTTCAGTTGGTGGGAAGTGGTATGTTCTTGTGGTTGTGGATGACTTCTCTTGGTATGCTTAGGTGTTCTTTTTGGCGTCGAAGGATGAGACATTTGATTCTGTTCGAGATCTGATTTTGAGGTTGAAAAACGAGAGTAATGGTGGTGCCATGAGAGCCTATACGCAGTGACAATGGTACGGAATTTAAGAACACTCGTTTTGATGCCTTTTGTCGTGATCTTGGTCTCGAACATCAATACTCTTCGCCATATGTTGCTTGCCGAAATGGAGTTGTTGAAAGGAAGAATCGGACGCTTTGTGAGATGGCTAGGACGATGCTAGATGAGCATAGGACTCCTAGGAAATATTGGGCCGAGGCGGTAAACACAGCTTGTTATGTTTCAAATCGGATTTTCCTTCATGCTTTCAAGAAGAAAACTTGCTATGAGCTTTTCCATGGTCGTTTCCCACGTGTGAGTCACTTTCGGGTTTTCGGTTGCAAGTGTTTCATTATTAAGAAAGGAAATTTGGACAAGTTTGAGTCTCGTTCGATGGATGGAATTTTTCTTGGTTATGCTAATCATTCTCGAGCATATCGTGTGCTCAATCTTGAGACTAACCAAATCATGGAGACTTGCGAAGTCACTTTCGACGAGACCATTCCGTGTAGCTCCTCTGTCTTTGAGTGTGCAGGTGATGACGAGTTGGGACAGTCTATCTTTGAAGAAGAACAGCTTGATGAAGAAGATGATGAGGAGAATCGTGCACCGTGTGGAGAGCTTGTACCTTCTACTTCCACTACTACTACGATGCTCAACGACGGCCCCTCTGCTACACCTTCGTCGAGTCGCGCACACGATCGAGTTCAAGTGGAAGCTGATGTTGAGCGGGAGGCAATCTTGAGGCGAGAAGCTCCCCGGCTGGTACAGAAGAATCATCCACCTTCAAGGATCATAGGTGATTTGGATGAACGTACTACACGGTCGAGGTCACAGGACATCTCTCATTTCGCTCATTCTGCTTTTATTGTGTCTTTCGAGCCCAAAAATGTTGGACACGCTTTATCTGATTCTGATTGGGTCAATGCCATGCATGAAGAGCTTGAAAACTTTGAGAGAAACCAAGTGTGGGAGTTAGTAGAACCACCTCCAAATTGTCATCCTATAGGAACCAAGTGGGTGTTGAAAAACAAGAGGGATGAGAGTGGTGAGATTGTGAGAAACAAAGCGAGATTGGTTGCTCAGGGGTTTTCGCAGTAGGAGGGGATAGATTATGAGGAGACCTTTGCTCCTGTTGCCCGTTTGGAGGAAATTCGAATTCTTCTAGCATTTTCTGTTGCTAAAGGATTCAAATTGTACCAAATGGACGTGAAGAGTGCCTTTCTTAATGGGGTGATTGAGGAAGAAGTGTATGTGAGGCAGCCCCCGGGTTTTGAGAGTGAGAGATACCCACACCGAGTATACAAACTCCACCGAGCTTTATATGGCCTAAAGCAAGCACCCAGAGCGTGGTATGGTAGGTTGAGGGGGTTCTTGCTTAGCAAGGGGTTTGTGATGGGAAAGGTTGATAAGACGCTCTTCTTGTTGAGAAATGGCAATGATCTCTTAATCGTTCAGATTTACGTGGATGATATCATTTTTGGTGGCTCTTCTCACAGTCTTGTTGCCAAGTTTGCAGAGGATATGAGCAGAGAATTTGAGATGTTGATGATGGGAGAGTTACAGTTCTTTCTCGGGCTATAGATCAAGCAGACCAAGGACGGGACGTTCGTGCACCAAAGCAAGTACACGAAGGACATTCTCAAGAAATTCGACATGAGCGACTCCAAGCCGATGACTACACCGATGAGTACGACTACAGCCTTGGATGCGGATGAGGACGGGGAACCAGTGGACCAGAAGGAATACCGGAGCATGATCGGCTCCCTTCTCTACTTGACGGCGACGAGGCCGGACATACAGTTCAGCGTGTGTCTGTGCGCTCGTTTTCAGGCTTCACCGTGGACTTCACATCGTCAGGCCGTCAAGCGGATTTTCAAGTATCTCAAGTTTACTCCTGAGCTGGGTCTTTGGTATTCTGCTGATTCCACACTTGCACTCCATGGTTTTTCTGATGCTGATTTTGCTGGGTGTCGTGTTGATCGTAAGTCTACTTCTGGTCAGTGTCAGTTTCTTGGTTCGTCTCTTGTGTCTTGCTCTTCTCGCAAGCAGTCTAGTGTAGCCCAATCCACCACAGAAGCCAAGTATGTTGCTGCTGCTAGCTGTTGTTCCCAGTTGCTTTGGATCACCTACACCTTGAGAGACTTTGGCTTAGACATGTCCCATGTACCACTTCTTTGTGATAGCACCAGTGCCATAAGCGTAGCCAAAAATCCTGTGCTTCATTCCAAAACCAAACACATAGAAGTGAGGTACCATTTCCTGAGAGATCATGTGGAGAAAGGAAATATCGAGCTTGCCCATATTTCTACCCAAAACCAGCTTGCAAACATTTTCACTAAGCCATTTGACCAAGTTACCTTCACCCGCTTGCGAGGAAAACTTGATGTGTGTGCGGTTTTCTGAGCTGAGTTAGCATATGTATACTATTGTACCATCTTTGTATCTTGATGTATAGTTTTCATCTTTGCATCTTGTGATATATCATGTTGCATTTGTTTCATATCTTAGGATGAGCTTCTCCTATATGCAGTGATTACTACAATTTGCTACATTTTAGAGTTTGGGCAGGCTGGCTAGGGATTGTTTGTATGGATGGCTATGCTCTTGATGGTTTTGATATATATTCTCTTGAGATAGTCTTCTTTTGAGTTAAACTGACAAACTGAACTTAAACTCTTTCACCCATGAGTAAATGCCTTTGCATGCCTTGTTTGAGCCGAAATGACTTTATCCTGCTTAAGATCATGTTAGGGTATGATATTCTTTTCAATTGGGTCAAAGACCTTTGTCATTGTAAATGTTTAGCCCATGCTTTCTCTTGTGGAGGAGCATAAGCTTTTTTTGTCGCAAAGACATTTCATGTACCATGCTTAATTTGAACAAACTTGAAAAATGAGATGTCTATGCTTGAAAGAAGAAAGATGAGAAAAAGATATACTTGCTGAAAATTATGCTCCTGTCTCTATGCTTTCACCATTGCACACACTTGCACACATGGGTGCTAAGCGGTTGCATGTTGTTTGCCGGAGAAGTCTCCCTTGAGAAGTGAACACATGGCTCCGTGCTTTGACATGACATGAGATAGAATTTGGGCGTTTGTAATGATCTTTTGTCAAGAATGCTTGTCCTTTCATAATCTTGGTGAGATGAAGTTCATGTGTGCTTGAATGATCCATGTTTAGGACTTTGCTCATGTGGTGACATTTTTGATAAATTTGAACAACTTGATCGTGGCTTTGTCAATAGGCTATATGTCTTTACCTTCTTGATGGCAATGCCCGTGTGACATGATGAACTATCTAGTTTGCCTCTTCTCTAACTTGTAGCACTTTGTATTGCTCATTGTATATTTGAGAAGCTTGTAGTTGCATTTTGTACATTTTTGCCTTGATTTGTGCATTGTCAACAAGGGGGAGAATTTCTGGAGCATTTGGAAAGGGGAAGAATTTCTGCAGAATTTCTGAAAAAGATTTTGAAAGTTTTCGCAGCACGCACAAGTTCACTTGTTCAGGGGGAGTTGCATCTTTGCAGGGGGAGTGCTGAGAGTTGAGATTTGTGATTTGTGATTTGTGCTTTTGCTCTTTTGCCGATGGTGTTGAGCCCTTTCGCTTCTTCTTGAAGGGTCGGCGTTTCTGGAGCTTTCTCTTGCGAAGTGACTTTGTTCTTGGCTTGTTCTTGCTTTTAGTCACTTGCTTGAGTCTTGTTTTTCGATTTCTTTTCCTTTTCTTTTAATCTTTATGATTAATATGTGTGTTGCCAATTCACTCATCAAGGGGAGATTGAGGATCCGGTGTGTCCGAGGACCGGTGGATGGTCGCTTCCTGGTGTGATGAGTGATTGACAAAGTGGTGTGGATTGACGTTTCCCTTGGCTCAAGTATTGCAGGTGTAGAATGCGGCTTGATTGCATTGGTGCAGGTGAAGAACAGGTGTCACACCCTGAAATTGTTGAATTTCAGGATGTGATTAGAAAGAAAAATTAAACAATGATTTCTCATAATTTTAAAACTTTTTCCAACATTTATTCGCTTTACAGGGAATTAAGTGTAAGAAAAAATATTGGTTGTTCTTTTGAAATTAAATACGTTTGTTATGTGTGTTGCATTCATGCTGATACATTTTGGTGTTTCATGAGTGCACAGCGACGTCTAGGTTCTTCCGGGAATTTTCTGGACTTTTCCAGAATTTAATTCTCCTTTTCCTAGAGCTCTTTCTTTTTAATAGAAGGCTCTAAAGTCCTTTTCACGAGCTCCTGATATTTTATTCGGACTCCCCGTGTCCCAATCTACCTCTGGGAATTTTCCTAGAATTTTCGGGATTTTCTGGATATTTCTCGTGCTTTAAAAACATTTTCTGGAATTTTCTAGATTTGTTTTTTCGCATAAAATATATTATCCAGAAAATAAAAAGAAAAATCCTTAACCCTAACGGATCGGGCCGAGCCACCCCAGCCCGACCCGACCCGCTAATCCCGCCCCGGCCCGTTAGGCCCAGCTGGGCGCTCAGTAGGCCGCCCTCGCCGGCCTTCCCCGGCTTTCGCGCCTATAAAGGCCGCCGTGCCCTCGCCCGCGTGCCCCTGCTGACCCTGCCGCCGCCGCCCCCTTCCTCGCTCGTGTAGCGCCGCCGCCACCGCGGAATCCCGGCCGGAGCCGTGCGCCGCCACCGGCCTTCGCCGCCCTTCCGCCGCCTCCGTTGCCCGTCGGGCCGAGTCGAGGGCACCACAAGAACTGCGTCGCCGAGCCGCACCTCCGCCGCCACTCGCCGACCCCGCCATGGCACCGGAACGCCGCCGCCAAGTGAGAAACCCGAGCCGGCTGCCGACCGCCGCCTCTCCTCCGATTCCGGCCGCCTCCGTCGTCCTACGCCGCCGGTGAGCACATCTCCGGGACCCCCTCGACCCCCTCTCCATTTCCCCCAACTCAATCGAACCCCGTGCTGCCTGTAACGCCGGCGAGGTCGACGCCCAGACTGCCGCCCGCCTGCCATGGCTGAGGGAGAAGAAGCTGACTTTTTGCAGTTTGGCCCCATGTTAAGTCTGTAATTTCAAGAGATTCTTTGTGTCTTGAAACATTCTCAGAAAACCCCCTGCAAGACCTACATCCTTTCAACCTAGCCCGAGCTCTGCAGTTTTGCAGATCTAACCCTAGAGTTTTGCATATTCACGGTGACTATTCGCTGAGTGACGTGAAACTTCTCTGCTAGCCCCTGCTGGCTATAGTTAATCGCGACTAGGTCCTTGCAACCTTTAAATGCCCATAGATTCCACGTTTTAGCTCCGTTTTGATCCGTTCAAGTTGCGTTAGGTTCGTAATAACATAAAGCATACGTTAGAGGAGCTGCTTACCATGAAACTTGCTTTTATAATTTAATTTGGAATTAATTTGATTAATACCAAATCGAATGCCTTTTCCTACTAAAAGCAAATTAGGTTTACATATCGGTCTTTCATAATTAATGTTAATTTGACTAAAGCTACTTAATTGTGTTTCCTAAATAAAATTCAATTAGAGCTACACCTCGGTGTTTCTAAACTAAATGTTAAATTTGATTAATATATATATCACATTTGATTTTCTAAATAAAAGTTATATAGGTTATATCTTGATTTTCACAAAAAAGATAATATGATTAATATCAACATAAATGTGTTCCCTACTCTAACTGGCTTAGTTGAACTCGAGATATAAACTCCTACACTTAGATGATCACATGTGCTTTATTTCTAAATTAAAGGTTTAATTTGCATAACGTATACATAAACATCTCTAAATAAAATATGACTAGGCTTTACACCGTCTTTCTAAAAATGAGTATGAAGTGGACTAATTATAACATAGGGTACTTCTCTGAAATATCCTTTACATTATATTTTCTTAATTAAAATAAACAAAGAACCTAGTTCTTGTCTGGCATGATCAAATCTTTCGATAGTTGTTTCTTCTCACCCGTAGTCCGCCTTAAGCGTTTCTTCGCGGTCGCGTGTCCTTCGATCGAGCCCTGTCGTTTAGAACATTATTTCAAAGCCTTTCTTTTGATTGATGTATTGTTCTTAGTTGTCTCTGTTTGTTGCTTGTATGTTTGCTCTAGAGTGATTGCTTCGGATGATTGCTACGAGTAGAAGAAGGAACTTCGTTCGAGGATGTCGAACAACAAGAGCTGAAGATCCAGAGCAATTATTAATTAGATTTAAGGCAAGTATAGCATGGACAACCCTTGCTTCCCACGCACCTTTAAAATTAATTGTTTCATACTTGCATGTGTCTAATTATGATTACCTTAAGGTTGATCCTAGTTTTAATACCCAATCCCTTGACACCCTGGGTTTATGCATTTATGGGTAGTCTTTGCTAAGCGCAGCTACTGTCACCTTTATTTAAGTGTTAATATTGATTTAAAGGTTCACTTCAACATGATGGTAAAACTTGCTTTTTAACAACATGGTTCAGAGAGCTAGAGCTTTGCTTCGTGAATGCTCTAGTGTCTCTCCGTAAGGTCCGGTTCCGAAAGCGGCAACCCAGGAACCAGTCGCCGCCGCCGGAACTATTATGGCTCTAGTCTTGGTCAAGTAGCTCGTACGTCTCTAGCTTGCCAGTGGTTACCGAAAGGCGTACGTGGGGAGCTTGCGGTGCAAGCATGGACTTGATCCATCGAGGACGGACTCACCTGCGCTCTGAGATCCGTTGGCTATGTCTCGTTAGGCACAGTCCCGTGCTGGGAGTCCCTGTGTGATGGGAACTCCACACGTTGCGCCGAAAGGGCAATGCCCGCGCTCTGGACGCCATTGATCCCCCTATGGTGCGTTTATCCATAGGCGTAAGTCAATCTCGATGCCTTGGGGTCATGCGCTGCAAGTTGGACCAAAACGGCTACTGTGCTTGTTAGGGTGTCTAGTGAAAAACCTTGTAGCGTCCCTATGCACTCACACCTCGGAAGTGTGATACGTGCGTGGTTGGGTTGAAAGCTCTTTGAGCTTTTACGCTAACGGTTGGGTAAAGGGCGAAACCTCTGCAGAGTGTAAATCTGTCATGATAGCCGTGCTCACGGTCACGAGCGGTCTGGATCCTTTCTGATTAGTGGCTCTCTTAATGAAGATGATGTTTGTTCCTGTAATTATACTTACACTCTACTAATGGGTTTACAACCGGGAGTTGCTCACACTTGTAGTAAGGTGGATAATGTTAAAATGAACCAACTAAAAATGCTAAATGCAGTTCAACCGTGTCAAGCCCTTTTAAGCCTTTCATACCTCTATGTTATACTTGCTAAGTATGATGGAATACTTACTCTTGCATTCAATCAACAAAATCCTGGACGGGTAATCAGAAGGAGCAGCTTGTGAGGCAGTGGCTGATGATTTACCAGAAGACCCTTCGTACATCTGAGTTGTGGTCAACCAGTCGGTGTCCCTGTGGACTTGAGGCTCGACTAGAAGATAATGTTCAATAAGATAGACTTCCGCTGTGTAATTTCTGTAAACTCTGATGTAAATTGTTGTATTCGAGCATTGTGTTCTCTGTAATACCATATTTGTAAGCTATATATGTTGTGTGGACTTCCTGGGCACACATATGGTGACACTCGGGTTTCTGTGGAAAATCGGGTGTGACAACAGGCGCAAAAGGACTTAGCCATGGCGGCCTCCGAGGAGCGGAGAGACAAGTAGGCTTGGTTCGAGGGACCCGGTGGCCAAATGAATCAAGTGCGGTTCACATGGTGCAAGAACGAGCAAGGGGACGTGGTTCCGGTGTGAGGTAGCGGCTCACAACCGAAGCTCGTACGCGGACATGAAGCCAGTGCAAGGTAGCGGCTAATGACCGAAGCTTGTATGCGGGGTTTGGTGATTTGGCCACAAAATCATCAGGAGGACGGTTTCTTAGTTTGGGCCTCAAAACCAAGCCCGAGGACTCGACGAGGCGAAGTCTGGGCAGCTGGGCCGAGGTGACCAGCCAGGCCCAAGTTCGGCATCGACGAGCTTCGATCCGGAGGACACGCGGCGTGACTGCAAGGCTTGCGTCGGAGGGAAGCTAGCTTGCGGTGGAAGGTGTCCCAGCCAGAAAATATCTGAAACCAAATGTCAAATTTGCCCCTGAATGGTATGTATCACTTAGGGGTAGTTTAGTCTTACAGCACCACCACTTGGACTATATAATAGACCCCCTAGGGGTTGGTGGCTGCTATCTCTTTGCATCCTCTCTAGTTATCTCTCTAGTTTTCCTTTGGACTTGTAGTTTTCCCTTCATCCTCTCCACCTAGAACTATTTTGAATCATTCATAGTTTGTATAGGTAAATTCATGCTTGGTTGATTGAGTTTGTGCTGCTCATCTTTGTGCCATGATTTGAATCCACGAGCTTCTTTTCTTTTCCCTATTTTCGGAGGAATTTTTAGAGCTATTTTTGAGAGATTTTTGTTCTTCACTTCCTAGGGTGTTTTCTCTCGGATTTCTTTGGGGGAATCACGTATGAGTGCCTTGTGCCTCTTTTGCTGGTGATATCTTGCCTCCAAACGCCAGGAATCGCTTTGGATTTGAGGTTTTCGGGATGAACTCGAGTTCTTGGTGTTCTTCCTTAGATTTGAGATTCTGGGAGTTCTAGCGAGTTAGAGACAAAGATCTTTAGGGCATAGCCTCTTCTTGAGGTGTATTTAATCTACCCAAAATCTTGTCTCAAGACTCCAAGTCATTTGGGAGACTCGTTTTCGAGTTGACCTGTTTCGAGTCGATCTATTGATCCGATCGGTTTTTCCTTGGCTTGGTCGGATCAATCGACCGCCAGGTCGTTCGTGAGATTCATTTTCAAGTTGACTGTTTTTGCTGAGTCGATCGATCGATCCGATCCGTTATACTTGGCTCGGTCGGATCAATCGATCGCCCCACCTCGCAGCCTCGCAACGTCTCTGGTAGAAGATCGATATTTCGATTGAAAGCTCCGATCGACCGGTCGGATCATCCGATCGCTGATTTTTCACTCAATAGTAGTTTCACTTGATAGCGGTCGGAGCATAGGTGATTAGTCCGACCGATGCTTTCCATGCTCGGTCGGATCAATCGACCTGTGTAAATTGCGCTGAACTTTGCACTGGTTTTCTCACGATTGCGATCGGAGCATACGCGATAAATCCGATCGACTGGTTTTTGCTCGGTCGGATCAATCAACCTGTACAATTTCCGCAGAACTCTTCCTGTTGAGGTCACATCTTGTGCTCGCTTTGTTCGAATCTTTTTCCGCTGCATTGATCTAGTTCCTAGGGTCAGTGGATTCTCACTAGCTACGTGATCTTGGCTAGATTGTCGGATTGGCTTGGAGTTGATTTGGAAAAAGCCAGATTTGGGAAAGAAATTTTTATCGGCTCCCATTCACTCCCTCCCCCTCTCTGGTCGCCGTTTCGGTCCTTCAACGGCTCCATAAATTTATGGTATCATACTATCTTAGGTACAATCTTCTCCTTTGTACTTGTCCCTTCTTTACTAATTCTCCTGCCAAGGATCTTTGCCCGTTATACCGCGGTCTTAGAAGATGTATAACGATGCCTCGTTCTGGAATGCATCAACACTTTGTCGTGATTACATTATCATCTATTGATCCTTTTCTCGACCATCACCAACTAATTACAATGCCACATAGCAATATATCACTATTTTCAGTGCTTCTCATCGTTGCTTGTGGTGATTGTCATGCCTTGGAACAACATCAGTGATATTCTGCTTGCTACGATCCGGTAGTTGGGATGACGTGCGGTGGCTATGATATGGCTAGACCACCATGCTACAATAGCATACCCCTAATTTTTGTGCGTTAGTTATTCTTGTATGTTTCATGTCTAGCGACTCTCGTCAGTTCGTCACCTTGTAGATCGAAATTACTAGTTAGCACTGCGGATGTGCCCTCTTTCAAATTTTACCCTAGATCCACCTCTATTGATATATGAGGATGATAAAGCCTGTAAGTAAGTTGTCATTATTATAGGAAGCACATGTCCCATATAAGCATAGGTTAAGCTCACGATTTGAGCATGTGAATTATGAATCATTGTTACACCATGGTGATCAGGAAGCTTGTAAGCTACACATCAGTAAGTGTGTTTTCCCATCAGGCTGCTAAATATTAATGTGTACTATGAACAAAATTGCTAGAGATCATCTTAAAAGCTGATTTTCTAGGGACCACTAAAAGCCTGGTACAGGGAATCTTTGCAACTTAAGTGTTGCTAGCCACATCCTATGATAATTGTCTGGTAATATGCTAGGAATATGCCTAGACGCGTGTGGTGTGTTTGTTTCTCGAGCCGAAGCCATCATGACATAATAAGATGAAGAAAAATCTACTAGTGATCCCCTTAATATAGAAAAAGATTTTGGTCAATACTATGTCATAACTTGGAGTTGCTCCATGGTTTAAACAGATTTTTCTCTTTTTCACCCGTAGTTTATTGTTTTCACCGTTAACAATTAATGTGTACAATATTATTGTTTTCTCTTTTTCTCCATGGTTTAAAATATTGTTAACGGCAACTATATTCTGAATATATTATTTATTAAGTATCAGTCTTGGTATCTTTTTTATATAGACCATTATATCATCAAAACAATTTAATGATGTATATTTTTAAGTTTAAAATTATTAATTTTGACATTTATCTATTGTATTTGACTTGGACTCTAGTTCTCTATAATTTTATTTTTAATTTTTTAACTTCAAATTTTCTTTTCTTATTTATCTGACATGGACTCTTTAATGTCATATGGGCCGGTAGATCATTATAAATTTCACGGCGCAGACTCTTTTCCATTTTATATTAACATGGTAATTTCTAGTCCTTGTCGGCCAACATGGTGACTTTTTCTACACTACTTTATTAATATAATAGATGAATATATTATTTAATAAGTATCAGTGATTGTCTCTTTTGTTTATATAGACCATTATATCATCATAAAATTTAATGGTGTATATTGTTTATTTTTAAAACTATTAATTTTGATATTTATCCGTCGTGTTTGACTTGGACTCTAGATTTCTACGTTTTTAATATTTTTAGTTCCGAATTTTATGTTCTTATTTATCTGTCATGGACACTTTGACCTCATATGGGAAGTTAGTTCATCATAAAATATAATGGTGCAAACTCTTTTCTATTTTGATTAACGTGGCGATTTTTAGCCCTTGTGGGCATCGGCAAACATGGTGACTTTTTTACGCTGCTTTATTGATATAATAGATGAATATATTATTTATTAAGTTCTAGTCATAGTCTCTTTGGTGTATATAGACCATTATATTATCCTAAAATTTAATGATGTATATTCCTTATTTCTAAAACTATTAATTTTGATATTTATCCATTGTATTTGACTTAAACTGTAGTTTTCTATGTTTTTTAAATTTTAAATTCTGGATTTTATTTTCTTATTTATTTGGCATGGACTTTTTGACCTCATATGTGTTGTTAGATCATCACAAATTCAATGGTGCAGACTCTTTTCTTTTTTATATTAACGTCGTAATTTCTAAGACCTCTCAGCGAACGTGCTAGCTTCTTTTTACATAGCATTATTAATATAATAGATGTAGACCACATAATCATCTGTCTAATTGTCCTACTACACGGAACATAAAAGGGAGCCTATAATTATACTCGAAGCAGTTGTATCTAAAGATCTATGGATATGGCATGCATGATTCACACAATCACATAAATGTGCTTCAAAGATTTCCTATATTTGCAAGGCTTGCTAAGGGGGAAAGTCCACAAGTTAATTACAACATCAATGGACATGATTATTCATTGGGTTATTATCTAGCAGATGTCATATATCTATTGTGGTCTACTTATGTTAAGGCAATTCCAAAGCCACATGCTAATAAGAAAGAAATATTTTACAAATGCACAAGCTAACAAGAAACATATTTTGTATGGGGACAAGACCCATGTTGAAAGGATGTTGAAAGGACATTTGGGGTTATAGAATCTCGCTTTGCTGTTGTTTGTGGGTCGGCTCGTCTGTGAGATGAAGACACGCTCCATGATATTATTATGGCTTGCATCAGAATGCATAACATCATAATGCATAATATGAGTACAACTTCGATGATATAGGACAATATGTTTGCAACTATGATGACTATATCTTCAATGATATAGGAAGGAAAATGGTGGAAGATGAATAGTGCAATGAGAGGGGCAACGACTATATTCCCTATTTAAATAGAGCGACCGGAAGATCCGATCGGGGAGTTTTTTTAATGAATCGGAAGATCCGATAGGATGATTTATGTCATGGGCAGAGGGGCATAACACCTAGTATGCAGGTGGTTTAGTGCGACCGGAAGATCCAAGCAAAGGACCTCACTATAAAGTGAACTAGCCGTTGGGCTTCTCTTGGGCAATGGCTCTCTCGAGTTGTTGAACTATATATATTCCCTGTACTCGCCCCCCATTTGGAGCGGTTGGAGTGACCAGGAGTCCATTGAAGTTACAGCTACATCAAGTACACATCCAACTCACCATAGTGCATAAAGAGATCATCCCAAGGCCATTAGCACAAGCTTAAAAAAGTGTTAGTGCTAGATAGGCTTAGATTGAGAGAGAGCAAGATGTTGTTGCCTTGTGCTTGGTTTTAGAGTGAACCGCCATTGTGCAAGAGATGCCGGTTGGCACCTTCGAGTCTTAGTGACTCGCCGACAAGTTTTCGACCCTTCGGCTTGGTGCAGAGCGGCGATGCAGACCGTGTGCGGGGGAGGTGGTGTAACACCCCATCCTCTAAAGCCGCACCATTTAGTCCTTCCAAGGGGCGAGTACGCGTACACATAGCACCCTGCTTACACTTTCGTCCTCGCTTCATGTAAAAGGGTTAACCTGAAGGAGCTATGGCTGGGGGACAAAGCCTTATAAGTTGGCTCCACCCTTGCTCAACTAGAAATGTGGTACTAAACTCGTGCACACCGCGCCAATGGCCACTACTGGGTCGGATGTCACATACTCCCCCCCCCCCCCCCCCCTCAAATAATCTAACGTCCATGTTGGCGCCAACTCACCCACACGGGCAAATGTCCCAGATCACTCCCTCTTAGCGCATGCTCGCACGTCCAGTGCCGGCGCCATATGCCATGCCGTGTGTTCCATCTGGGCACACACGCGTAATGTGCCATATGGCCACACACTGACCTGTACGCGCAACCAGGAGGGTCAGCTCTGATATTACTTGTAACACCCCATCCTCTAAAGCCACACAGGCCAGCCCTTCTGCGGGGCGGGCACGCGTACATATAGCACCCTGCTTACACTTTCGTTCTCGCTTCGTGTAAAAGGGTTAACCCGAAGGTGTTATGGCTGGAGAAAAAGGCTTATAAGTTGGATCCATACTTGCTCAACTAGCAATGTGGTACTATACTCGCACACACCAGGCTCATGGGCTACAACTGGGTCGAAACAATTGTGCTGGGTGTCACAGGTGGAGATCCCTTCCTTGATGGAGAAACTCTTTAGTAGAGATGACATATAGATGACAGGAAGAGTTGGTGATGTGAGGCTTGTCTTTGTGGCAAGTGACTCATTCGGCTTAAAGAGCCTTAGTGGCGACTCAATGTCTTGACCGGGAGGCCTCATCTTTATGACTGGAAGCATTTTGTTTGTGGAGCTCCAACGTGGACTAGAGGTGGCGTTTGCCTACAAAAACCACAAGATAAATTGTTGCGTCAAGTTTGCATCATGCATCTTATGTGCCTTTTCTTTCATAAAATAATATCTTAACAGAATTAGTTTTAGATTGCAAAACTCTTTGGATAGGGTGCAAAAACTTGGAAAGCCAACTTTACAACCGCACGTGATTTTCCCATCATGCGGTCCACGTCGATCTGGCTGTATCAGTTCGTCCCCATTTATCGTGCGTGGGCCCCACATACCAATAATGTCGTGTGCGGCCACTGCCCCGCAGCCCTTTCCCATTCACTTTTCCTCGATCCAGTCCACCACACCGCATCCTCGCCCTCAGGGCAAGCGGTTGGCTCCGCGCCCGACGCTCGCCGCAGGGGAGGAGCTGCAGTAGCAGAGTAGCCACGTGGGGCCGTGATGCGCGGAGCAGTGGTCGGACACGGCAGCGGCTGTCGGCGAGTGCGTCAGCCGGTGAGGAGGCGGGCAAGTTTTTTTCTATTTTTCTGTAATTTTTCTGTCAAATTTTTCCTTCCAAATTTTTTGCTCGAACATTTTTCTATAAAAATAGCTTCAATTTTTTGTTTGAAAACTTTGCTTGTTCAAAGTTCTGTTTCTCGACAATTTTTGTTGCAAATTTTTCTACTTTCTGTTTCTCGACAAATTTTTTTGTTACAAACTTTTCTTCTTTTGAATTTTCCTTTCTGGAAAAAAATTTTGCAGATATTTTGTGATATTTTTCTCGTATAATTTTGATTCTGAATAAATTTCTTTAAAATATTTTTAGATATTTTTTTACCATTGGCTCACTTGGGCTTGGGGCCTTGGTCCCGACCTCCTATCGGAAAATCGACCACAAGGAGGATGCATGGGACCCTACTGCCGGCGTGGGGACCGTCGCACGCACAGAGGCTTCTGTACGCGCGCGCATATTAGCAATTCCTCTGCAAACACTTAATAAACCATAGTTGCACATCTATTATATTATTAAAGCAGAAGCGAAATGAGCCACCAGATTCATCGAGAGGGCCCTACAAAATCCCACATTAATCTAAAAAAGAAAAGGATTTGAACCGTTGGATTTTATGAAGATCTAATGGTCCATATTAATTAATTTAAAAAGTCTAAATAATAAATATAAATTCTAACGGTCCATATTATCCGTTTCTCAACAGAAAAGGAAAAGGGCATCAGGTCTCACGTCGGACCGCGTGCGTTACTTGGACAGAAATTATAGAAAATCCAAATATTACTTGAACACATTATAGAAAGTTCCATTGACTTGAAATGCCTAAATAATAAATAATGTATAGAAAGTCCAAACATGCGTACATTACTTAAAAAAGTATATGTTTCTAATAAAAAGAAAAGAAAACGTCTCACGTCGGGCCGTATATTACTTGGACAAATATATAAAGTCCAAATAAAAATGTCTGTTTCTGTAAAGGAAAAGGTCGCATGTCCCATTCTAACACCAAATAAACTCCATCCTAAAAATATAACGCGATAGTGGGTAGACTCAGATCAATATTGCCCACGTACTTTTCTCGCCTCGCCTGAAATGATTTTTCCTTCTTCTCTCGCACAATCGCATGGATAGATCACCCTCTCGCCGAGATCACAGAGACAACCTTTTCCTTCTTCTCTATCGCAATTGCTAGGTTCGCTTGCCCTCTCGCCGAGATAACCGAGACAACTTATATCTGTATTGTGGACGCTCACACGGTCGGGAAAATCAACACTGTCGACCACATGCGCTGCTGAAGTTATTACCACATCACATGTTCTCACATGTTCGTCGCTTTGTTTTTTTGTTTGCTCTGTGCAAAGTAAATGTTCATATAATGTACAAGTAGTGTTGGTTAGTATTTTATATAAATGTCCATCTTTATAAATGACAAATAAAATATTTTTTACAAGTAGTGTTGGTTAGTATGGCATAAAAAAACTGAGCCAGCTGACGAGAAACAGACAAGCATGGAACATTAAATTCAGATTAGAACCCTTTTATAAATATTCTTTTATAAATATTAGAACTCTTTTGTTTGTTAACGTTTTAAAATTCAGCTAATAGTAAAGCATACCAAATCACATCAATACCATTGCAACTCTGCTTCTCGCTAGGTAACTCCCACAACTTCTACTCAGTTGTCCTACCATTACGTCATTTCTACTAATTATGGAATAGAAAAAAGTTTCAGCCCGATTAGGACTCCATACGTAGGAGAAAAAAGGTTAATAAATTTTGTCATGTTAGGACTCCATACGTAAGAGAAAAAAGTTAATAATTTTTTTAATCTGATTTAGGCTTCATATTTCCAAACATGTTGTTTCTGTATACACCTGAACAAAAAAAAAAGTTGAGGCTACATCATCAAACATATCCGCTTGAAGGCAGCCATAGCTTCCAAGAAGGGTACAGTAAAATTATACCTCCAGAGGAAAAAATATATATAATAAAAACTAGCGATAAATGGGTTTTTATAATAATATATAAATAATAAATAGGCTTCTAAGCACAATACCCTAACACCAACAAAACAAGTGTATAACAAGCTGAAACATTTTTTAGTCTCCTCTTAATTTAAATTATTATTACCATATTATTAATCATAGTGAAAAGGATAGCAAATTTGGCACAGAGATACAAATGAATCTTATATAGTGATGTCTGTCAAAACTATTTGTGTGGTTACCTTGCTAAAAGAAGCCACAACATTGACATTTAGAAATATGAGTGGCTCGAAAAAAGTATCCCAATCTATATAACTTATATAAACAATCCCCACTAGAGTATTTCTCTGAATCCTCAAGAAGCCATGTCATCATCCCACTAAGACGCATTCAAAAGACCACCGCATATCAAGAGTCACCCCCCATCTCCCTCCTCTTATTTACTTAGCAAGGCACTCGCAGTATCAAGCCTCTTTGCATCGCTGTAGGGGGCTAGCAACGTAGGTCTCTCAGGGTATAACTATACCACCGGCGAGGCGTCGCAGCAAGTGGTCGCAGTCGCGTGTAGGTGGTCGCAGTCGCGTCAGCAACGCAGGTTGCTCACGCAACAACAGGGAAAGAGGAGGCAAAGCACTTCGGTTTCAACCCCCAATGCTACACGCAGGTCTGGGTGCTCCCCACTTCCTTTTTCTTATGTATCCAATTTCATTAAGTTATGTTCGCATTTGAGATTGTCCGGCCAACTTGGTGCACATTTTCTATTCATTAGATGTATGTTTTATTTGTTTTTTTATCTATTCAAAAGTAACATTAAAGTTTATGATTTTCATCAAAAGATAGTTCATATGGCTCTCGGGGTAATCTATATTGGTGCACTATTTTTAGGAGCAAGTAAACAATCATTGTGATTCATAGTTTATCAAAAAACTTTTTAAAATCCCGTAGCAACGCGTGGGAAATCACCTAGTTTAAAGATAACATAGAGCGTCTATGTTGAAGGAGGGAACAACAACGACATGGCGGGGTCATCATGGATCCACGATGTGACTTTTGATTAAAAGTGTTTAGATAATGCAACTTTACAGTGTGACAATGAACACTAAGGAAAGTGTTGGGGAAACAATGGAGAAGCAAATTTAACACATATAGGAACAACTAGAATTAAAAGAAAAGAAAAGAAAAAATCAGTATGGCTCATGCTTTGTTAGATTGAAGATGACGACGATGGAGAAAAACATTGAGTTGTCCATGAAGAAGCTAGCATAGTCAGATAGTAGGATAAAAAAATACGTGTGCAAGCAATATAATAGAAGAGAGGCGGGATTATGGGCCTGTTTGAGATGGTTTTTCTCATTCGGCCTCTAACTTCTCTATGTATAAAATGGCTCCCAAGAGCCATTTCTAAAAATGAATAAAAAGATGCTGAAGCCATGCAAACTAGCTAGGTTAACTAGCTCTCAAGTGGTTGTTTTAAAAGGGAGGAGCTACAACCATCTCAAAGAGGGTTTAACAAGCCATTTAAAACTAGAACACCATAAATGGGCAGCAATAATCATCATGCAATGTTAGGTGCACGAGAATAACAGCTTGGCGGCATAGTCATGTCATAGCTACGACAAAACCTTAGCCCGCTCAATAGATACGCAACCAACAGTGTCCCTTCCATCGAAGCATGGCAATCATTAGGTACCGCCGATGGCAATAAACATCAAGAAGGTGATGTCTTGCGATTTAGCACTATGCTTAGTGAATGACAAAAAACTAAAAAAATTAGAAGAGAAGAACGTTAATGTAGTTCTTACAAAATGACGACATGATCTAGAAATAAAACAACTCGAATATCGATGTTCAAATACACACCTCTGCATATAGTGTTTGACGAAAGGAAACGACACGGGCAATCAACGGAACCTCGGGGAGAGAGAGAGAGATTGTCAATCTGGGTGTGGGGTTAATGCTTGGAAAAATGTAAAGTAGGCGTATGACAATATGGGATATTGTAGTGCAAAATAATTAAAAGAAAAGAATCAGAATATGGTAAGATAATATATCAAATAATCATTATTTTTTGTTCAAACGTATAGTCTAATATTTACTTTTGGTTATGTATATTGAAACACTCAACTAAATATTCTACTAAAAACCTAAGATAGTTTATCATCATAATGAAAACCACAAAAGATTAAATCAAGAACAAAAACATATATTTTCCTATTGAAAATATATAACTATTATTTTTCCTTTAGTAAATAAAAATATGTTTATTAAAATATATTATGTTTTCTTTTGAATTCATATTTTAAAAGGAGAAAAATGAAATAACTACATGTTGGATTAATTGGGTTAACTGGGGTTGTGCTGGGTTAGCTAAATTCTTTGAATAAAAGACTAAAGTCGCGCTGACTCACATATATCTTCTTAAAATAAAAAAAACAATTTAATATAGTAAGTAAAACTCTTTAACATAAAAACGTATTCATGTTATTATGAACTCATATTCCATGCTAGCTGTAAATAAAATATAATTGTAAAAGGACAATATCTTCACAGGCTGCCTTTTGAAAAAACAAAAAAGAAATTAAAAGATGACATAAAAATAATGAAGTAAAAAGGAGCTCAAGTGTTAGCATGTGAAAAAGCTAGATACCCGCGCAATTTGCGCGGGCCAACTTGCTAGTTTAGATAGTATGTTTTAGTTTATGTTTTATGCTGACAAGATTATGCCATAGATTAAGATTTTAAAAGATCCTAATTTACCCCTTTCCTATTAGGCTATACGAGCACGGATTGTCCGATTCCTTTTACATATACATCCGTATCATCCGTTTCACGCCGTCATCTCAGTCTAGTGTGTGCACAGTTGTACTGAAACTTGGAAGGCGGCACGCACCGGCCCGTTTCACACCGCCTGTCGAGTTTGGTGTCGTCTACTTCGAAGTTTGAACCAGTTCATACCTACAAAATCCTGTCGATCCAATATGCAATGTACGCTACAGTTTGAAAAAAAAAATTAAATCGTTTAGCGTGACAATGACGGGCCTAGCCCTGCAACTTGATCCGGCGCACATATATATATAGCTAGCCGGCAATGTTGTTCTTTCGCGCCATCGTCGCAGCTGCATACCAACCCAAATGGAAGGATGGAAGCATACGCAGAGCATCTCTGCTCACCCATGATATATATACCTAGCTTTACCCCTATACGAACTTAACGTCCCGATGTATCGACGATCTCTGTTGATCCTGTAATTTGTCCCAGCACGGAGGCATGGACGTACTAATAATTTAATAAGTACGAGGGGATGGGACTGGGGACGGCCGAATCAAATACCATATTTGAGGCTCCGATCCCCTTAGGAGCTAGTACAAAAGGATGCAACAAGAACAAAATGCCAATTGCGGCACGTATATATGGAGGTCTCACAGGCAGAGTTTATACAAGTCCTTGGTTTTCATTGATCTAGCTGCTAAACAGCCATGGCTTCAGCCATGCCTCTTGTCCTTCTACTCCTATGCCTTCTCGTTACCGACACTCATGGGTCACGGCGCGTCCTATTCCGTTCGACAGACGACTCCGGCTCCTCACCCCCATCGAACGCCGCCTGCCCGTCTATGGCTTCAGGTACAATGCAGAAAGTTGCCACTCAGTCGTGAATTCCACTCTCCATATTATTTGATCCTGTCACGTGCTAACAATGTGTTAAAATATGGTCGTCTAGGACATAGCAATGGCAACAAGTTGCCACTGGTGCACCGGCTGAACCCGTGCTCTCCTCTCAAAAGTAGTGGCATCCGTAAGCACGGCAAGGCGGCGCTCGCTGAGATCCTCCACCGTGACAGCCTCCGCATGCGCTACCTCTCCGAGTTCAAGGCTGCAGCCGCCACCACTACGGCTCCCGCCCTCTCCCCCACCTCGGCATCAAATCGAACCGCCACGGCCACGCCGAACGTCATCAGCAGCCTCCCAGGTGTGTTCACCTACACGGCGCTCGCCGGGTACGGCACTCCGGCCCAGCAGTTCCCCGTGTACTTCGACGTCAGCGGCATGTCCAACCTCCAGTGCAAGCCGTGCTCCTCCGGATCCGGAGACGGAACGTGCGACCGGGCCTTTGATCCATCCCGGTCCTCGACCTTCGGCACCATACCATGCGGATCGCCGGACTGCGCAGTGGAGCTGCAGACGT
The DNA here is from genome assembly GCA_015476505.1 of Urochloa ruziziensis. NCBI lineage: Eukaryota > Viridiplantae > Streptophyta > Magnoliopsida > Poales > Poaceae > Urochloa > Urochloa ruziziensis. Next base: position 38,874,116 of record CM027126.1, on the reverse strand, counting down.
CGTCGTGCGCTTCCGGGGGGTCGTGCACCTTCATGTTCCGAAACTCGACCTTCTTGTACGCCAACGGCACTGTCGTTACGGACACGCTCACGCTCTCCTCGGCCATTTTCGAGGACTTCTTCTTCGGGTGCCTGCAGGCCGACAACCAGTTTTTCTTCGACGACGGCACCGCCGTCGGGAACGTCGACCTCAGCCGGCGCCACCACTCGCTGGCGACTCGCGCGCTGCTCTCGTCGCCATCTGGCACGGCCGCGTTTTCGTACTGCCTCCCGGCGGACACGGACACTCACGGCTTCCTCACCATAGCTCCTGCCATGTCCGACTACTCCAGCCTCGCCGGCGTCAAGTACCTGCCGCTGGTGACCAATAACCCGACGGCCCCGGACTGGTACTACGTCGACCTCGTCGCCATCACCATCGACGGCAAGGACCTTCCGTTCCCGCCGAACGAGTTCAGCGGCAACGGGACGTTCATCGACAACCTCTCGTCCTTCAGCTACCTGAGCCCACCGATCTACGCGGCACTCCGGGACAAGTTCCGAAGGGCCATGGCCAAGTACCAGCCCGCGCCGGCGTTCAGCGACCTTGACACGTGCTACAACTTCACGGGTATCAACTACATCGAGCTACCGGAAATCACGCTGAAGTTTGGCAACGGGGAGACCATGGACCTCGACGACAGGCAGTTCATGTACTTCTTCCGCGACCACCTCGACGACGGCTTCCCGTTTGGGTGCCTGGCGTTCGCCGCATACCCCACTTACGGCTACAACTGGCTCGGGACTCAGATGCAGAGGACAAAGGAGATCGTGTTCGACGTCCGTGGTGGAAAGGTTGCATTTGTCCCCAGCCGATGCGGGTTGCGTTGATGCTTGATAGCGGCTGTTGGCGTCCTCTACTCGTTATTGTGCCATGCCGGTGGGTTCGCTTAGTTTCTCATGTTTCCCTTTCAGAATTTGTTTGGGTACTTTGAATGTAACAAGATTTGATTTCGTGATAATTGTTACAACACCATGACCAAAATGTATCTTTTCATCCCTATAAGTACTACAAAAATGTGAGTACTAATTATCCATATCTCGGCGTGACGATGGTTTAGTGCCTTCTGGCAATAACGTATAGGCCAGGTAATCATGTGACTAACTACTGCTTAGCCACATAACTATTCGACTAACCAGGTTAATCTGGCTGATTGGATTAGTTTAGCCCAGAAAATATCCAACGAGCAAAAATCTTTAATAATTTTTTATGGGCTATAGTAAAATTCAATAAATGATACCCACAACTCACCACATAAAAATGGGGATGTCTAATTTACGGGCACCCCTGGGATGCCTCCAACCGGGTAATTTGAGGACAACTACTCAATCAACAACACCCCCCCCCCCCCCCCCTCTCCTTATCTCGTAGATGAACACGAAGGAACTAGGGCACCAAGATGCCGTTGCTGCAGGGAATTCAAGGGCCGTCAAGACACCGTATGCCGCAGCAGGGGCAGGGCTAGAAAATATTGTTGCCAATGTCAGTGGACAGTATCAACTCATATTACTTGTGATAATACAACTAAAACTAAAAGATGGCATATCCATGAGAGTATAATAAGGTTATAGCAACAGGGATTACATTAAAAATAATCAATCGCATACTTGACATTTACTTTTGCTAAAAAAGAACAGATCAAAGCACGCAAGCAGCAAGGCTCTTTCAAATTCCACTTGTTACTTCACGACACAAGTAGCTAACATATTGAAACAACAAAATTTCAGAGTGAGCTGGTCTAGGAAGAATAACAAAATCATAGATCAAATCTCTAACCAATTCCACATGTGTATAGAAATTGCAATAGAGAATTGGGACATTGGCGCAATCTGTACCTGCCACACGTTGCTCCTCCCCTGGTATGCAGGGAACAGGTTCCGCGACGACACCGGCTGCAGGGAGGCCGCGACCACGCTGCTTGCTGTAGGGATCGAGAGCCGTGACCACGCTGCACGCAGGGACGGCGACGCACGTGTGGAAGACCGCGACGGGGGGAGATAGGCCGCGACGCCCCTGGGGAAAAAGGCCACGACTCCTAGTAGGGGAAGTTGATCTATTAATTAGAATCCTTTTCCCATACATAATCGTATCCGCGTTAATATGTATAGCATCATCTCCTTACTTAAAAACACAAGCTTATACATGGCCTAGTGGTAGGCGCCTAACTTCTTGAGTATATGTCTTAGGTTCGAAACCTGATGGTGACGTTTTTTTATAATTTTTTGTGTAAGCTTTAAAGTCGAGAACCTTAGGTATTGCAATGATGTGATTTTTTGTTGCTATATGTACAACCTTTTTGCAACGAAACAGACTATCACATACAACGAAACCATAATCGTTGCAACCATAGTGATTGCAACGATTTATTTTTTCGTTGCTATATGTACCACTGTTATGCAACGCAAGTGACTATTATATACAACAAAACATATTCGTCCATCAGCTAAAGAGTTGCAATATCACCCTAGTATTGCAACGACAATAAAATTGCCTGCAACGCAAATCAAAGCGTGGCAACATTAATCACTTAATGCAACCATTCTATAATTCGTTGCGACAACACTTACTTTTCGCAACGATCTCCATTCTTAGGGCCACCAAACAATTTGCGTGGCAAAAATCCAATCTATCACAACCGAAATTGAAAATCGTTTGTAATAACACCCCTTGTTGCAACCACATCTGGCCCTTGCGACAAAAATGCGTGGCATAAAGGTCAGAAGTTAGTACTGCACGTGGCACGCTCGAAAGCACCGGTCCCTTCCTTGCGTACCTCACCATGATCCAGCACCCCACGTCTAAAGATTCTTGACCATTCAAAAAATTCGAAACAAAATATTTACAATTTTTTTTGAAAAAAGCTGTAAAAACATTTAGAGACAAAAGCTGTGAACATCCAAAACAAATTTAAAACAAAATATTTGCAATTCTTTTTGAAAAAGCAGTAAAAACCTTGCAGAGACAAAAACTGTGAACATACAAAAAAAATAGAAAAAAAATTTTGGAATAAATTTTAAACAAAATTTAGAGAGAAATTTTGAATAAAAATTGAAAATAAAATTTAGAAAAAGTTTGGAAGAAAAAAAATTCTGAATTTAGCGAATAAAGTCTGGAACAAAAACATTTTCAAACAAACTTGTAGAAAAAGATTCAGCAAAAAATTTTGATGGAGAAAAATTAGAAACACTTATGAAGAAATTAAATGTTCCAACAAAACTTTGGTAAGAAAAAAAATCCATAGAAAAAATTTCTAGAGAAAAAGAAAAAAATAGCTTACGGATCCGACGGAGCCCACCCGCTTCGACCGGCCCGCCTGGAGCTCGCCAAGGCCGTCGCTGTGTGCCAGACTTCTCCGCATGGAGCTCCGCTGACACGCGCCAAACCAGCAGCGGCTTATTGTGCCCCTCATGCAGCTTGCCCAGTGCTGCAACTCCAGAAGGTCGGGTGCTCACTGGGGAGCCTGCTCCCGCCAATGCCGGGGATCCACACCACCTTGCTGAACTGCGCACAGGCCCGATGCGGGAGTGATAGTTGTGCGGATGGTGGGCCCCACACGAGTCGACCAGACAGAGCGAACATGGCGGTCCACGGTAGATTTGGGTTCCTGCATAAAAATCAATATAAACATGTGTTCTACTTGCTATGAACGCATAAAAACCAAAAGATGGACAACATAATTAGATAGCTTATCTCCCACTAGGCATATGACATGAATTATCCAGCATATGGCCGGTGTAGCTAATTACTTGGTTACTGGTTAGTCAATGATTTACTTGGTTACTTGTTAGTCAATGATTTTATTGTCAGATGGCGTTAAACTATTTTCAAGGTAACATGAGGTGGAGATGATTAGTACATAATTTTATTTAGCCAATGGGTTAATTTGAACATGCGTGATAAAAGTTGCACTTGGGCGATATAAACACACTTTTTCTAGCACCATTTAGTTTGGATGAAGGCCTACATTATTGGATGCCCAATCATTGTAGCATATTGTAATGAAAATGAACCTGGCATAGGAAATTTGTGATAATGGTGATTGTGAATTAGCACTCCACACCTAGTCACATGGATGCAACGGTTTGGACTGGGTGATCAAACACCTCAAACAAGGTCATGAGGACATGAACATGACACTAAAATACCTTAAAGAAGCCCGATGCATCACATCATAGAAGAGAAGCCAGAACAAGGAACAAGGAAACATGAAGAAATGAAGCGAACGCACACAAGGAGACACCGAGTATATATAACTCCACTATGCACCGGGTGATTAAACATATGAAATAAGGTCAAGAGAATATGCACAAGACACTAAAAGACCTAAAAAAGGTCCAAAACATCATAAATACAAGACAAGACGGGACAAGGGTACATAGAAATAGGATGACACACAGAATGATCATACTCGACAAGATGCCATACACAGGACGGTTTGGTGTAATTCTCCAGTGTGTTGTTCTGTGTTCATTGACAAGTAATACAATTGATAACACACATGATTGTCCGGTGATCAACATGGGCACACTGAATAAGTCAATGTTTCACGGATCGCCTTAGTTTTGGCTTAGTTTCGGCTATGTATGTTAACAAAATTATTACCAATTTTTCTGGTGATATATGGAGTTTACATCGGATAAGAGATGGTGTGAGGGGTTAGCGAGCAATGGTCAGCTGTCGAACTCTATTGGTGGCTCTTAAACGTGCCAAGCCGTAAACCGCAAGCATACATGGATCAATTGTAGCTCTTCCCTCGGAGTACTCCCCTAAAGTTTATCAATCCGTGAAACTTATAATGCAAGAATCAATCTAACTAGCATAGAACACATGACTTAACAGATGGATTTCAGATCTAATCTACTAAAAACTGGAGGTAGCGAGAGTTTCTAAGAGATAACCAATCTAGGCAACCTATCCCATGCGATTGTTGTTGTTCTGAGCACAAAGGTGAAGCAAGATAGATGCGAATCTCTTTGAACAACATTTTTAAATCATGACCTCCGGTCAAACCCCCAAAAGTATCCACTTTACACACGATTAGATCGTGTCATGATCCTTCCTACTGACGCACATAGCTTAACGGCACATTTACGAATAATGTATTACACTCCTTGGTGTTGACAGCTGTTAAGTACCAGCTGTTAAGTACCAAACCTATACCAAAACTCCTGCATAAATGCATGAAATGTGAGCATGGACAATAATGGTAGGAATTATAACTAATGAATTCTATAAGTTTTGGTGAATATTTGCATGCAGGTCACTAATCCATAGAATCAAGAAAGAAGAACACCTATGTGGTAAAAGCAACACAACTCCAACCTATGAGAGGGTGTTGGTCCTAGGGTTCCGTGGGCCCCCCTGGGAGACCAGACAATACAGAAAGCCGAGAACAAAGCAAGAGGCCAAACGGTCCTTCAGTTCGTTCAAAATGCCAACCCTTTTACACGCGGTGGAGGGCGCCTTTGATACCCCCACCGCCTCACCCTGGAAGGACAAGTATGCCCTTGCTCTACATTACAACTTCATAGGCATGCAAGCCTTCTCCCGTACATTCATCGCCGGGTTCAACCACCCCGGCAAATCCAACTTGTACACCTACAGCGCTGCCGTGACTAGCCAGCCTACCTAAGGCGCCTTCTCGAGAACCCGCCTCCAACATCGTCCGCTTTACGCCCCCGGGAGTTGTTCTGGCAGGGCGCCCGGCCTTCGCTCCGGTCGATCGCCGCAGCCCCGGTCCGGGGTCCCTGGCCGGTCGCCCCTCCAGGAGCCTTCTTCCGGAGACCCGCTGTCTCGGCCGCCCGCCGGGCTCCGCCGGGCTCCGCCGGGGCCCTGGTCAGAGCTCCGCTTCCGTGCTGCGGCTATCCCAGGTGAGGACCCGGTGTGTCCGAGGACCGGTGGATGGTCGCTTCCTGGTGTGATGAGTGATTGACAACGTGGTGTGGATTGACGTTTCCCTTGGCTCAAGTATTGCAGGTGTAGAATGCGGCTTGATTGCATTGGTGCAGGTGAAGAACAGGCGCGAAAGGTCTTAGCCATGGCGGCCTCCGAGGAGCGGAGAGACAAGTAGGCTTGGTTCGAGGGACCCGGTGGCCGGTGGATCAAGTGCGGTTCACATGCTGGCAAGAACGAGCAAGGAGACTGTTGGCGTTCCTTAGCCTAACAGATAAATCCGCAAGCATACAGATGCCGATGTAGCTTTCACCTAGGAGTATTCCAGGGTATCGAATCCACGAGGAACGAGAAGTGTACTAGAAATGGCTCTGGTATATCCAGGGACGATGGGAGTGAAGAAGAACAGATAAGTGGGTAGAGGTAATCTAATGTCGACTTGCTAACCTCCTATCAGGAATACTTGATTCCTCTAGTTGCTTCGACGGCTAGAACGGGAGAACCTCAGAACGGGGTGAGAGAGGGGGTTCTCCGGGCTCAGCACTACTGTTATGAGTACACCCGAATGTGGTGGACTACGAAGGACGGACAGGGCTGTCACCACCTGCCGCCTACCACTGCAGTTCCGTGGGGTGCAACACAACCTGAGGTAGCTAGCCAGCACAGGCACCACGCCTAAGCTTTCAGCTACTGACCTCCCCTCCCGCGAGTAGGGGAGGAAACCCCAAACAAGAGTCTCTGTCACTCGCGCAGACTCAGGTACCCGCAACTTGAGAAAGCATTCAAGAACTACTAATGTAAGGAGAGAAAGCAGTAAAGACAAAAGAAGAGGAACTTTACTCGAACTGAAGCTTCATTCCTCGGAGGCACAAAGTTGGAGAGGGGCCGGCACTTCGGCTCCTCTCCGGACTCTCACCTCACCACTCTCCCTATTTTCTAAGCTAGATAGGTAGCACTACACTACACTTGGACTTCTTCCTTTCACCATGGTCTGTAGAATGGGGGTGGAGGTCGCCTTTTATAGCCTTCCAAGGGCGGTATCACGCGTAATTGTCACGCCACCATCTTGCTTAGCATCCACGCGAAAGGGGAGGCGTAACGGCCACGGAAGCAGGCCGGCCGGCCTCATCCAGGCCGTTCGGCCTGGGTTGGTCGCCATTTGGCACCGCCTTTCTCCTGGACGGTCCTGATGCTCTCCTAATGACGGTTGCAGTGGCGTTTGATCCACGCTCGGCAGTTAGAGGCCGGCCGGCCTGGCTCTGGCCCCTCTCGGCCCTCCGTTGCACCGACTCGCTCGTCAATGGTTGCATGTTGTCCCTTGAGGCGGTTTTGGTTGCGTTGAGTTGAAGTTGTCCGAGAATCCGAGGTAGCTGGACCTTCCAATCCATGGCCTAGGCCTTTCGGTCTTAACTTTATTTATTCTTGTGAATTCTTGCTTGGGGGTCCATTGGTGACTCCCTAGGGTCCTTGTGCAAAGTTTGGAGCAGCTTGGGGACAATTGTAGGCCGGCCGGCCTTGTCCAGGCCGATCGGCCTAAGTCAGGCCGACCGGCCTGGCAGGGTTCTGCCAGCGATCTTCCCGGACGCGTTACTTTCTCGTCCGGACTCCGAATTGGGTCATCCAAATATCCATTTCGGTCATCTCGGAAAGCTCTTCGACATTGTGCTCTCAAATATGTAATTTGGGTCACTTTTGCACCATGTCCAAGTCTCCTTTGTCTCGAGATGAACCTTTACTTGTATGGCTTCACCAATGTTGATATTTATGCACCATATTATCTGTATTTCCTTACAAAACATATTGGTGCACAAAACTCGTGGAACTCGTTAGTTTAAATAAAATATTATGTGAGCATCACTTAGTTCCTTTATTAAGTTGGGAAGGTTGACGGTCAAAAGTAGCATATAGTGGCCGTCAACACACCCCACGCTTAGATCTTTGCTCGTCCCGAGCAAAGGGTAGGATTGAAGAACGCTGGGCCGAGCAAGAACTAAGGTGGACTTTGATGCACAAGTTCTCAAGGTAATGGCTAGCATAAACGTTATTGCAAAACATTTCTCATACCTGTGGGTTTGAAGTGGCTATGATACCTGCCTTGAGTGGTTGAAAAGTGGAACAACTCGAATGAAGATATAACTTCCCTCTTCATCAACCATACTTGGAGTTTTTTTTAAGAGAAGAATACCTTAGCTCATAAGATCCTCAGATGGCACTCTCAAGTCGCTCATGTGGTATTTTCATTCCTCACTGAGGCCAGTAGCAAGCCTCTCCCTACAATCTATAGGCTTATGTGGAGCTCGGGTAGGGGAAATGTAGGCCCACCTATGTTGTGTATATTGTTAAGTCAAAAATTGGTCCTAGCGGAAATTGTGACACTTCATATTCCGATCATTGAGAAATAGATAACCAAGGATGGGGGAGAAAATGGACACAACACAAGCACAATGGATTGTGATGAACAAACCATAAATTATGCTTTTGAAAGAATATGGCCTTGAGCGGTACTCTTTATTTTCCATGGATCCCTATTAGGACTTTCAAGACTTGAAACTATCGAGCTCTCTATCTCTTCTTTTTTTTTCTTTGCCCATGACTAGGCAAGTTTTTTTTTTTTTTTTTTTTTTTTTTTTTTTTTTTTTTTTTTTTTTTTTTTTTTTTTTTACTCGATAGCTCCATGTCTTCTCTCAAATTGGGGGAGGGATGACTAGAGTATTTATTTTGAAAGGCCATATTTGTGGATAGGATTTGGTCAAGGGTATATGGATGAAATGATTTTGGTTTGGTTTGACGGAGGAATGTCTGTTGAAAGTGGATGCAAGAATCCATTTTGGAATCAGCATCTCCAGACATGGAAAGGCTAGCACTAAAGGATAGACACAAGGAAGAAATGATCGGTATTGAAATGTCAATTTCCCATAAGGACACAAAGTTTGACAAAACTCAACACAACTATATAGGTGGCATATGTATAGGTTTGAGCATGTGAAATATTCGGCTCTGGTAGGAATTTTCAACCACTGAGGAATTCTGAGTCTAAGGGTTTTTTTTTCAAAGAAAAGTCTCCAAGTAAGAATTAATAAAGAAGAAAGAAACACTTCTATCTCATTATCTCACACTCGTCAACAACTTAGGCAAGATCCTCCTAAATTTTTGATCCCACAAGCATAGAGTACTAGTTAAGGAATAAAGCTTGTGCTTGCCGACATGTGAGATGCAAAGTTGTGATCAAGATAACTTGTTGTATCATCATTCATTTTTTTTATATATGAACAAGAGGCTCAATCCAAAGATATGAACATTATGAAATAACCTCAAGTGGGGGAATAAAAGTGCAAACCAGCGTTGAAGGATTGACCATGCTTCGCTTCGTGCTCAAATTATGTCCTCCCCCACGCCCAGATTTTGCGACACTTGGTGCCAAAAACTGAGCGTCTGATGCTGTAGCCTTTTGCCCAACTCTTCGTTTATTTGAGCCTCAACCTGAAAGGTTAGTGACAAAAATACCCGAAGGAAGCGAGTCCTAAAATTATGTCATGAAACCTTGTTCGGTTTTATTTATTGAAAATAAAGTTTTTTTTATTGTTATATATTTTTTTGTGGAATTTGAAAGAAAGAAAGGAAAAAATGAATGAAAATACGGGTTACCTCCTGGCAGTGCTTGTTTATGGTCAAAAGCTCGACCTTGGGAGCCTCTTTTCGAAGTAGCAGCTAGCTTGGTGTTGTGGCTCCCTCCATCACCAATCTTCGGATGTCGTTTTTCTAGCTGCAAGGTTAGCACAACATACCACGACGAGATTTGCAATACTTATGATAAACAAAATCATCCATAACCACCCTTTTGAAATTGTTTTGATGGGGCATGTGATGGTTGGAGTCATCGTGTGTGCTAATGGTGGGAGTAGACGGAGTATCCACAGGGAAACATGGATCTTTGGGTTTCTCAAAGACGAAATATCCATGCTCATCATTTTCTTCTGAACCCGACATGGAATCTACTACCTCAGGAATATCTATAGAGCAAACATTTTCAGAATCAAGCCTGTAGTATTCTTGAGGCGTATCTTTCTCTTTGATATGGAAGTCCTTTGATTTTTCTGGATCAAGAAGGAAAGCATTCTCCTCAAAATCGCAAAATTGATATGATCCTGGGAATTCTGAGGGATTTGATGAGATAGGAGCTTTGAACTCCTCATCGGAAAATTCGAATTCGTCTTCCGAGAATTGAAACTCCGGATTGAGGGATGGTGAATCCTCCTTAGGAGCTTTGAACTCCTCATCGGAAAATTTGAATTCATCTTCCGAGAATTGAAACTCCGGATTGAGGGATGGTGAATCCTCCTTAGGGGATTGAGTCTTGTCCCTTGAGTATTGGAGACCCGGGATTGTTGAGAATCGGGATGCCGTCTTAAAGAATGGAACATACTGCTGGGCATCGGTCCCGGATTCTTCTTGTGGGTCGGAGGTCTCTACCTCATATTTTCTATAGGCATCATCTTCTTTTCCTGGTGATGATGGGACATCACCGTATGCTATCGATTCATCGTCATCGAACATGGAATAAAAGAAAGGTTGATGATGATCATAGGAGGGCTTAGGATCTAAGGTAGGGGGTTTTGGTTCGGTAACTTTCTGTGGGCAAGGTGATGGAGAATGACCAAAAGCATTCATTCTTTCAGCAGGCTCTTGAGATTTTTCAGGCAGATCTTCATATACTCCGGTGCGCTCAGTATTCTTGAGCATCTTATCTAAGATGGCTCTCCCCTCACTTACGGTTAAGAAGAAGAAAGAACCTTTAGAAGCTGCATCCAACTGGAGTGCACTCGCTTTTCTAAGACCACCAGCAAAGTGTTGTAAGCACATAGCCTCGGGTACACCCAAATCTGGCCCTGAAGCTAAAAGTTTGGTGAAACGAGCCCAAGCTGCTCCCAAAGATTCTCCCTCTCGTTGCTTGAAAGAGAGGGCTTCTGTACGAAGGGCAACGACCTTTGATACTTGGAAGAATTTGAGACAAAACTCATCTTTGAGGGTATTCCAATCACCTTTTACAGTTCCTACGGTCATATAATACCATTCTTGGCAACATCAGTCAAGGAGAATGAGAAGAGCTTCAATTTCACTGTTTCATGATGCATGCCTGGTATTGAGATGAGGGAGCAGTTCTGCTCAAATTCTCGTAGGTGGGTGTAAGGATTTTCATCCTTGTGCCCAGAGAAAGATTGTGATCGAACCAAGGCTGCAAGACTAGGGCGGATCTCGAAGCCTGAGGTATGGATGGGGTGTGATGAAGGTGGAGGCACCCAATGATTATGCCCTGGTGCCGAGAACTGACGGAGGGTAATGGAAGCCATGGGGAAGGTGGGAAATTTTTTTTTATAATAAGGGATGGTATGGTAGGTGGAGTGATACAAGGGTAAACTAGGACGATACTAGTACAGCTACCGTTCCCCGGCAATGGCGCCAGAAAGCTTGTTGGCGTTCCTTAGCCTAACAGATAAATCCGCAAGCGTACAGATGCCGATGTAGCTTTCACCTAGGAGTATTCCAGGGTATCGAATCCACGAGGAACGAGAAGTGTACTAGAAACGGCTCTGGTATATCCAGGGACGATGGGAGTGAAGAAGAACAGATAAGTGGGTAGAGTTAATCTAATGTCGACTTGCTAACCTCCTATCAGGAATACTTGATTCCTCTAGTTGCTTCGACGGCTAGAACGGGAGAACCTCAGAACGGGGTGAGAGAGGGGGTTCTCCGGGCTCAGCACTACTGTTATGAGTACACCCGAACGTGGTGGACTACGAAGGACGGACAGGGCTGTCACCACCTGCCGCCTACCACTGCAGTTCCGTGGGGTGCAACACAACCTGAGGTAGCTAGCCAGCACAGGCACCACGCCTAAGCTTTCAGCTACTGACCTCCCCTCCCGCGAGTAGGGGAGGAAACCCCAAACAAGAGTCTCTGTCACTCGCGCAGACTCAGGTACCCGCAACTTGAGAAAGCATTCAAGAACTACTAATGTAAGGAGAGAAAGCAGTAAAGACAAAAGAAGAGGAACTTTACTCGAACTGAAGCTTCATTCCTCGGAGGCACAAAGTTGGAGAGGGGCCGGCACTTCGGCTCCTCTCCGGACTCTCACCTCACCACTCTCCCTATTTTCTAAGCTAGATAGGTAGCACTACACTACACTTGGACTTCTTCCTTTCACCATGGTCTGTAGAATGGGGGTGGAGGTCGCCTTTTATAGCCTTCCAAGGGCGGTATCACGCGTAATTGTCACGCCACCATCTTGCTTAGCATCCACGCGAAAGGGGAGGCGTAACGGCCACGGAAGCAGGCCGGCCGGCCTCATCCAGGCCGTTCGGCCTGGGTTGGTCGCCATTTGGCACCGCCTTTCTCCTGGACGGTCCTGATGCTCTCCTAATGACGGTTGCAGTGGCGTTTGATCCACGCTCGGCAGTTAGAGGCCGGTCGGCCTAGGCTAGGCCGGCCGGCCTGGCTCTGGCCCCTCTCGGCCCTCCGTTGCACCGACTCGCTCAGTCAATGGTTGCATGTTGTCCCTTGAGGCGGTTTTGGTTGCGTTGAGTTGAAGTTGTCCGAGAATCCTAGGTAGCTGGACCTTCCAATCCATGGCCTAGGCCTTTCGGTCTTAACTTCATTTATTCTTGTGAATTCTTGCTTGGGGGTCCATTGGTGACTCCCTAGGGTCCTTGTGCAAAGTTTGGAGCAGTTTGGGGACAATTGTAGGCCGGCCGGCCTTGTCCAGGCCGATCGGCCTAAGTCAGGCCGACCGGCCTGGCAGGGTTCTGCCGGCGATCTTCCCGGACGCGTAACTTTCTCGTCCGGACTCCGAATTGGGTCATCCAAATATCCATTTCGATCATCTCGGAAAGCTCTTCGACATGGTGCTGTCAAATATGTAATTTGGGTCACTTTTGCACCATGTCCAAGTCTCCTTTGTCTCGAGATGAACCTTTACTTGTATGGCTTCACCAATGTTGATATTTATGCACCATATTATCTGTATTTCCTTGCAAAACATATTGGTGCACAAAACTCGTGGAACTCGTTAGTTTAAATAAAATATTATGTGAGCATCACTTAGTTCCTTTATTAAGTTGGGAAGGTTGACGGTCAAAAGTAGCATATAGTGGCCGTCAACACACCCCCACGCTTAGATCTTTGCTCGTCCCGAGCAAAGGGTAGGATTGAAGAACGCTGGGCCGAGCAAGAACTAAGGTGGACTTTGATGCACAAGTTCTCAAGGTAATGGCTAGCATAAACGTTATTCCAAAACATTTCTCATACCTGTGGGTTTGAAGTGGCTATGATACCTGCCTTGAGTGGTTGAAAAGTGGAACAACTCGAATGAAGATATAACTTCCCTCTTCATCAACCATACTTGGAGTTTTTTTTAAGAGAAGAATACCTTAGCTCATAATATCCTCTGATGGCACTCTCAAGTCGCTCATGTGGTATTTTCATTCCTCACTGAGGCCAGTAGCAAGCCTCTCCCTACAATCTATAGGCTTATGTGGAGCTCAGGTAGGGGAAATGTAGGCCCACCTATGTTGTGTATATTGTTAAGTCAAAATTGGTCCTAGCGGAAATTGTGACACTTCATATTCCGATCATTGAGAAATAGATAACCAAGGATGGGGGAGAGAAATGGACACAACACAAGCACAATGGATTGTGATGAACAAACCATAAATTATGCTTTTGAAAGAATATGGCCTTGAGCGGTACTCTTTATTTTCCATGGATCCCTATTAGGACTTTCAAGACTTGAAACTATCGAGCTCTCTATCTCTTCTTTTTTTTTCTTTGCCCATGACTAGGCAAGTTTTTTTTTTTTTTTTTTTTTTTTTTTTTTTTTTTTTTTTTTTTTTTTTTACTCGATAGCTCCATGTCTTCTCTCAAATTGGGGGAGGGATGACTAGAGTATTTATTTTGAAAGGCCATATTTGTGGATAGGATTTGGTCAAGGGTATATGGATGAAATGATTTTGGTTTGGTTTGACGGAGGAATGTCTGTTGAAAGTGGATGCAAGAATCCATTTTGGAATCAGCATCTCCAGACATGGAAAGGCTAGCACTAAAGGATAGACACAAGGAAGAAATGATCGGTATTGAAATGTCAATTTCCCATAAGGACACAAAGTTTGACAAAACTCAACACAACTATATAGGTGGCATATGTATAGGTTTGAGCATGTGAAATATTCGGCTCTGGTAGGAATTTTCAACCACTGAGGAATTCTGAGTCTAAGGGTTTTTTTTCAAAGAAAAGTCTCCAAGTAAGAATTAATAAAGAAGAAAGAAACACTTCTATCTCATTATCTCACACTCGTCAACAACTTAGGCAAGATCCTCCTAAATTTTTGATCCCACAAGCATAGAGTACTAGTTAAGGAATAAAGCTTGTGCTTGCCGACATGTGAGATGCAAAGTTGTGATCAAGATAACTTGTTGTATCATCATTCATTTTTTTTATATATG
>CM027126.1:38673402-38859589 GCA_015476505.1 Urochloa ruziziensis | reverse complement strand
CCATGTATATGCACTTCTTAGAGTGTTTCGAATAAATGCTATCGGTTTCATCATTACAGTGGGTACAGGCACTGTATCCCATGTTTGACTGTCTCGACAGTTTTGCAAGTGCAAGCCAATCATTGATGGTTACAAATAGCAAAGCTCAAAGGTCAAAAGACTCCTGTTTATACTCATCCCACACACGTACGCCTGTTTCCTTCCAGAGCAGTAATAAATCATCAATCAAGGGTCGTAGGAACACATCAATGTCGTTGGCAGGTTCTTTTGGCCCTTGTATAAGCAATGGCATCATGATGAACTTTCGCTTCATGCACAACCAAGAAGGAAGGTTGAAAATACATAGAGTCACCGGCCATGTACTATGACTGCAGCCAAACTCACCGAACGGATTCATTCCATCAGTACTCAAACCGAATCTTATGTTCCTTGGGTCCCTATCAAATTCAGGATACTCTCGGTCAAGGTTCCTCCACTGGGACCCATCTGCAGGGTGTCTAATCATGTGATCTTGCTTACGATCCTCTTTGTGCCACCACATCAGCTTAGCGTTGTCCTTATTTCTAAAAAAAACGCTTCAGACGTGGTATTATGGGAAAGTACCATAACAACTTAGCAGGAACTTTCTTCCTGATTGGTTGTCCATCAACATCACCTGGTTCGTCTCGCCTGATCTTATACCGCAATACTTTGCAAACTGGACAAGATTTCAACTTCTCGTATTCCTCTCCGCGATACAATATACAGTCGTTAGGACACACATGAATCTTCTGTACCTCCAATCCAAGAGGGCAAACGATTTTTTTTAGCTTCATAAGTTGTCGACGGCAGCTCATTACCCTCAGGAAGCATGTTCTTTACAATGTTTAATAGCTCACTGAATCCCTTGTCGGTGACACCATTAGTTGCCTTCCATTTCAACATCTCCAACGCGGTACCCAACTTTTTCTGCTCCGGTTTGCAACCAAGGTACAACGCCTTTTTGTGATCCTCCAGCATCTTCTCAAACTTTAATGACTCTTTCACAGTTTCACTGTCTTTCTGTGCATCAAGCAGTGCCTGACCTAGCTCGTCAGGTGTCTCCTCTTGTGCAACATTAGCTTCACCCTCTCCCATTGGTTCGTCATGAAAGCCACCAGCTTGTTGAACCCACACCCAGTCTGGAATGGTGTTATCATGACCGTCATCAGCGCCGGCGTCATCTTCTTCATCTTCCATCATAACTCCAATCTCACCGTGTTTATTCCAAACGTTATACCATTCTCATAAATATGGGACCATAGAGTATTTCTTTTCTTGTATTGTATCGTATTTTGGAAAACATTGTATGGACAGAACATTAAACCCTTTGGTGATCTGTTGGCTTCTGCTGCATCGAGAAAAGATTTTAGGCCTGTAACCCACGCTGATGTTGCTCGTCCGCCGTACATCCATTGTCGATCCATCTATAATTAATTGACGTATTAAAATAACAAATTAATCCTGCATAACACAAATCAACTTAATTGTTATTTCAATAACATATAAATTATAACGTCTCAAATTCCAACAAAAATTATCCATATAAATGACTTACACCAAGTACAAAAAACCTTAATAAGTGTTATACCACAATTATTTATTCAAATGAACATAAATTTCTCAATAGCTAACAAGCAACACGAGCACGATCTTCAACCATCTTTGGATGGGAAATCAGGATCAGGATGCTGTGAGAGTTTTTTTCTGGCGCTGAAGAAGATGGCGGAGCTGGAGGTGTCGGTTCTGTAGGACATGGTGCCGAGCGCCGCAATACACTCTCAAGATCAAAATCTAGGTCCTCGCCCCTTTCAACATATTTTTCGTTTGTTTTTTTCAAAAAACGAACCATTGCTTTCTCCCACGATCCGATTTTCTTCTTCTTGTCTTCAGGCGTACGACGGTCACCGCCACCAGCACCACTCCCTCCAGCAGCAGAAGCCATATTGATCAACGTGACTTTTTTAAATTCTCTCTAATATGTCACTATGTAATAATAAAAAAAATCTAAATATGTCATGCACAAACTATCTAATAACCTTATCAAATTAATGTGCAAAAATTATAAATATATCATACACAACTATCTAATACAAAAACTATAATGCTTGTTATCCATGCTTTAAATCAACAATAAAGCTTGTTATCCCTATGATTTTTTCTTTTAAAAATAATGTACATACTAATATCATGGTCAAAAAATATACACACTATAAAATAATTCTAAATGTGTCATACACAAACTATCTATATGTGTCATACTTCTCTAATAAGATTTACATATATCTCAAATGAATTAATGTACAAATCAAAAAATCATTCTCATTTCCCTTCATGATTTAAATCAACAATTTCTCTATCTACAAAGCATGAAATGAAAAATTAAAACTGTGAAACCAAAGAGGATGAAGTTGCTAACCTTTGCTCCACTTGAATGAGTGAAATCACCACAATTTGACAAAAAATGGGCAGCACCTCCCCTCTCACAAGCCATTGGAGAGAGGAGAAGCTCGAGCTCAAATGATTGGGCTCGGGCTCGGGAGGAAGAAGGTTGGTATATGTTGGGCACGTTAGTGCCGGCTAGGGGCTTCAGCCGGCACTATTTGTTGACATTTAGTGCCGGCTGAAGCCCCCAGCTGGCACTAATATTCCCGCGTCAAGTTAGTGCCGGCTGAAGCCACCAGCCGGCACTAACGTGCAACCCGACCGTTGCGGGATTCACATATTCTCTACGAATGGTGGGTCCGGGTAGCACGTTAGTGCCGGCTAGTGACACTAGCCAGCACTAACATGGCTCTAGGGACACTGTTCCCTGGAGCCGGCACTAATGTGCAACATTAGTGCCGGCTCTAGCTTGACCGGCACTAACGTGAATGCACAAACGTAGAGTTTTCCCGTAGTGTTTGGCCTGCAACAACCAATATCCGCATCTATTATATTTGTATCAATCGGCTGCATTCCCCGCAACTGCCCACGTTGTCCCCTTTTCTCTTAGAGCCATATCATTGCTTTCATCTTGCTCGCAACCGAGTTCATCCACCACCCAACACACCCCGGTGCCCAGTGCAATGCAAGGAGATGCCTCTTCACTTGAGCTATGCCTTCTTCCTATCTGAGATCTGCATATATGAATTCAGATGTCGAAATCTTCTTTAGGCAAAAAATGTTGTTGTAAAACTAAAGGTAAAATGAGAAAAAAACTCCATAGTTGATACCGAAAAATAACTCAATTCTTTTCACAATCCAAAAAATTTCCCATCTGTAAACTATCTAAATTTTTGTGGGATTAAAATGCTTCCCAAAAACTGTAGAAAAACAACTAATATTTTTCACATCAGATGTAGCAATTTATTAAATTATTTTTTAGCATAAGCTACATAGAAAATATGAAGAATGTGATTTTTGGGAAATTGTAGAGAGTAATTTTCTACGTAGCTTTGACATGAAAGAAAATTGGTAAATTACTACATCTCATATGAGCAATATTAGTTATTTTTCCATAATCATTTAGAAAGTATTTTGGTTCCATAAAAATCCATATAAGTTTCAAAAGTATCATAACTTGGTTAATTTTAATTTTTAAACTTCAAAGATACATATGCGTTTTCAAGAAAAATGGGTTCATCTCCATTTGTTCTTAAACTAGAAAATGTTTCATAATTGTTGGAGGTGATTTTGTGGTTATTTTGCCCGATTTAATAGATGGAAGTACTAAAAATATCAAATAATGAAGGAAAGTTACAACTTGGTGTCAAGAAAGGAATTGAGTTATCTTTCATTATCAATAAGAAATATTCAACAAAATAGTCTAAGAACTTTCTTGACCGGAATAATCAACAGATTTTGCGGTGGCGACGGTTTCTGGGTTGTCCGCGTACTGCGGATTATCCCTGTTGAAGTTGGAGGCTGCTGCGTTCTTTAGTGGGCTGGTGCCTGGTGGGCTGCCCATGAGATGTCAATTCGGCTCATTCGATGGGACAACAGTAATACGCATGCGACCTGCTTCCAGAGCCTAGGAGTCGGAGTCCATCAGCGTCCCTCACTTCAAGCTTATGGATTGGGTCCATCAACATAAGTAATAGTCTAGATTTTTGTTAGCATATTAAAAATAAGAAAATGAAGCCGAGATGTAAAAGGCCTCTCTTAGCGTACATTGTTTCAGGTTTGAGTCAAGTCATCCTCATGCTGCAGCTCGAGGACGAGCTGCTCAAAAAAGGGGGAGTAATGTCATGGGAGTCGGCAGGGTTGATTGGGCCTATTGGGCTAGGTCCATTAGGGTTAGGGTTAAGTGTCTTACTTAGAGGTTAAGTAATCCTCTCTCTATATATAATGAGAGGAGATGTATCAAAGGAGGCAAGCAAGAGATAAGAAAATCAATCTAGTGCTTTTATCGCCTGCCTTTGTGGTCCGACCGCCGCCATTAGCGAGGTCAGACTGCTTGGGTCAGGTTCAACTCCCTTCCATCTACATCCACCCGTGACACTCCATCTATTCTATACCTATACTAATCACAGACTCTCTAGAAATTCCCACGTTAATCGGAGAAAAAGAAAAATATCTGGCCATTGATCTATGTTGGGACTAAATCATAACCATTGAGATCAAAAGAGTCATCCCCCTAACTCACGGATGAAAACAAAAGAGCCCGTGCTTCTCACCAAAATAAAAAACAGGAATAGAGCCCACGACATTTTACAAATATGGAAGGAGTCATATTCTACCCGGTTCACAATATGGAAAAGAAACACCCACGTCAAAATCCTTCGTTCCTCCTCACCCACGTCAAAATCCTTAGTTCCCTTAATATTTGCAGGAAATAAAGACCTTAAAAAATAATGTCAAATAGGCCACATCATATTCCAGCCCGTCCCCATCTCTACAAGCCTCCTTCCCTTCCCTTCTCCATCGCTGAGAAAAAAACAACGCCAAACCCTTCAGGGACTCTCCTTCCTTCCCTTTTCTCTCCTATACAGCTCCCATGTTTCTCCTGCCACAATCCAAATTGATCCATTGTAATTCGTTTTGGTCACTCAATTCCATACCCTTCAAATACATGATGAACCTAAGGGTCGCCCATCAGGGATCGGAAGACAAAACAAACGGCTGGCACAGGGAGGAGCGGAACATCTCTGCGAGGGAGGATTTTGGTAAGAACACATGGTGCTTGATTTCAGTTATCACCGATTGCTTTAGATTTCGATTTTGCACTGGATCTAATAATTGTTTGATTGAAGTAAAGAACAAAGGGATGTCCGTAAAAACAAATATGGTTCTTGATTTTTATATTTACCTATTGCTGTAAATTTTAGATTTGGTTGTTTAATTAAGTTCTTACCTCTTTGTGAGATTCATTTTTCACATGACAGATAAAAGACACATATTGTTCCTGATTTTGGTCATCTAGATCTATTTTGAATAATTTTATTGCATATGAAATCAAAATAGCTAATTATTGTAAATTTTGGCAATCAAGAATCTTATCCACTAAACAGCAAATTGTTTTTTTGTATTCTAATTTTGAAGATGTGCAAATTTAATAATTTTTGCAGAATCTGAAAGGAAAAGAAGCAATGTCGTGTGATATGCTTAGCGAGGTTGATCATGGAAAGGAAACATGGAAAGTAAAGGTCAGAGTAATCAGGCTTTGGGATGCTATAAATCCCAATAGCAAAGAGCTTATCAGCCTTGACATGATATTGCGAGATGCTCAGGTCAGTAGATGTCAAATATTGTTTTTCTTTGTACTCATATCTACTTACTCGCTTTCTTTTAACTATTGCAGGGGACAATGATACATGCAACAATAAAGAAATTTCAAGTAAATAAGTTCAGACCATTGATCAAGGAAGGATCAATCTATGTAATTACAAATTTTAAGGTATCAATGGCTGCAGATTTTCGTCCAATCGAAAATGACAAAATACTCAACTTCTTACACTCAACCAAAGTTCAAGAGATACAAGATCCAGAATTTATAGCCACAATAGAACAGAGCTTCAATTTTGCAACCATCGAGGTTCTCTCTGACCGAAATGGCAGCAGAAAATATTTATCAGGTATGATATATGTTTACAACATAATGCCCCCCACCCCCCCCACCCAAGCACCCCTCCATTATAATGCATATTAAAAATTACATATTTTGCAGATGTGATTGGATTAGCATCTTGCATTGGACATATTGAGGAAACGCAGACATGTTATGGAATTAGCAAAATTCGTGATATTTTTCTAAGAATTGAGTAAGTTTGTTATGATAAAATTCGGTTTATGCATATCTTGGAGACAATTTTATTTACTTTCAACATATGCAGGGATGAAAGAGTTAAAGTAAGGCTATGGGGAGAAAAGGTTAATCTAATTAGTGAAGAGTCTACCGGGTGTGTTGTGATAGTAACATCAACAACTGTTAAGAAAATGAAAGGTACACATAGTATTTAAATTGTTGACAAAGTTTTTACATTCATGTTATACTGTGCACCAAAATAATTGTTCTATGTGTACAGAATACTCACTGTCATCCACGAGTGCAACCAAAATTTATGTTGACTTGGAAATTCCTCAAACAACAGAAATTCATAAAAGGTACAGTACTATCTTATAAACTAGAAGTCCATGTTTCTATTTCCTTACAACTATTGCAAGTATTTGTGCAAAAACAAATAACATAACTATTTATCTATATTTGAATAGTTATTCTTCTCAAGAAAATATTATTGAGGAGAGAATGTTTGAAGGCCACCTCAAGGGAACAATTGAAGAACAGATGCTGTACAATAGAAGAACATTACAAGAAATTATTGAGATAACATCTGAATCTGATAATCAGGTACTATGAATTTATCATGCTGATTTATTCCGTAAATAAATCCTATCTTTTTTTAACAAATATTCCTGTTTTATCTTAAATTCAATAGGAAAAGTTCTATACTGCAAAGGCCACAGTTACATCAGTTAATACAACTGATGAGTGGTACTATATAGGATGTGATGTTTGCAATAAAAAAGTGGTGAAGACAGACAACAACCTCTACTGCTCCAAATGCGAAAAGGAACCTAAGAAGACAAGCCCTCGGTAATATTGGCAATAGGATATTATTTGCATACTAACTTATCCTTGGAAAACTGAATTTTTTTCTTCCACTTGCAGATATAAGCTTAAGCTAGAGATAGGTGATTCAACTACAACAATGGGTTGCACCATGTTTGACTCTGAAGCTAAGAAATTGATTCAACAACCTGCAAGTTCCTTAATAGATTCTGAATATGGCGATATCAATGATAAAACAAATGTAATCCAAAAAATTTGTGGAAAGACACTGATTTTTCAATTTAGATTGGATGACTATAATCTCAAATTTGGATATCCAGATTACACAATTCATAGAATCTTTTTATTGAATTATAAGGAAACACCAAAGAGATCTGAAGTAAAACAGGTGTGTCCTAATCTTTATTGCATCCTATATTTCAAATTATATTTTTATTAGTTGCGTAATACTTTTATACAGAAAATAAAATATATGACTACTTTTTATAGGGAACTTTGAAAGAGCTTTCAGAAACGATGCTTACAGAGGAAAATCAAAATGATGATGCATCACTCTCCGTCAATGTAAGACAGGTTAACTTCCTATATTCTTTGTGGAGTGACTATAAACATGTTCAGATTTTTCCACAAGTTCAAACAAATTATGTGGTTTAATCACTTTATTTCTGAGATAATGTGTGTTCAGATTTCCACAAGTTCAATAAAAGATGTAGTCTAATCTGTGTTTCTTAATAAGTGTTACAACCTATTTGAATGTGTGTAGGGGTCCCTGCTCAAAACTATAAAGAAAGAGCCAATCTCTGAAGATGATGAAGTCAGTACACAAGGTGGACTTGAAGAGGATATGGCTATCTCTGATGAAGTCACTAAAAAAAAACGTATCACAAGAGGAACTCATAGCGTTGTTATATCCAGTGATGATGACAGCCACTACAATAAAAGAACAAAACAGGCTACAAAAGCACGTGGATACAGAAGAAGACTTTTGGTCAATGCTGATGATGATGGAGTAGAAAAAGAAAAGGTTAAAGATGTTGCTATTGTCCAGAACAAAACAATAACCTGTAGAAAGAGAAAATCAACTCGAGGAGGAAAAACTGTTAGTAAAGAAATAAACAAGGAGCTTCAGGAGGCATGTGAATCAAAAACTAGGACTCGAAGATCAGCTCGCAATAAATTAATAAAATAAATAAAGCTTATTTGCTGATAGTTGAATTTTTATACTGTACTTGCTTTAGTACTTCTTTTTTTATATTGTACTTGCTTTGGTAAAGACTATCTATACATTATTAGTATGCATATTATTATTCCAGTCAAATATTATTCCAAGAGTTATATGAAAATGTCTGACTAAAATATGGCAATATACCCTCTCGAGGAGACCAAAGTTGAGCAAATAAATAAAAAAAGGGGAACCACCAACATAATAATTTTGATTTACCATGCATATACATCAGCCTGAAGAGATCCTATGCGTGAATTAACCAGCAGTGTATAAATAAATAAATCGATATTACCAGCGTGTAGCTTTGCTGCAGCTTCTCCTGGAAGCCGCCATTAGTAGCCAGCTTGCAGTTAGCACCAGGGAACAAAGGCCGTGTTTAGTTCCCGAAATATTTTCGGTTTTGATTTTACCGATTTAGGAGTAGTAAATATAGACGAAAAAGGTGGAAAGTTATATGGATAAGTTGGAAATATCGAGACAAATCTAACGATGGTAATTAGAGGGTAATTAATCCATAATTAGCGGATGGTTACTGTAGCATTGCTGTTGCAAATCATGGATTAAGTAGGCTCATTAGATTCGTCTCGTGATTTTCAGTCTATCTATATAACTTTTCACCTTTTTCGCCTACATTTAATACTCCATGCATCTAAGATTCTCCTTTGATGTGATGGGTGAAAAGATTTCGTTTTGGAACTAACAAGGCAAAGCTGCCGTCTCCGTCTCTCTCAGTGTGTGCTTGCGGATGCGGTAGCGCCGCTTCAATGCAAACACAGGTGTATCATCCTCGGGGGTGCCAAAGGTGTCGAGCCACACGCGAGCACCAACACGCGTCAATCCCTTATCTAGAAGGTTAATTTGGTCCACGGCCGCTTCCAAACAACGATCAGCACCGACTGCTGGTTGCTGAGGAACCTGAACATCAAGGCCGGCCGGCCAAAAGCACCTATCGGCTTGATTAAAAACAGGATTAGGCAATATTGCAACTGGCTGCTGTTCTAAGCTGTCGCAAAGCAAATTGGTGCATGCTGAGATTCCCACGTTCCAATGCACAGTCTCCTGTTCAGGCATCCACGCATGCATCTTCGACAATGAAGCAGAGGAATCATCCCAGGTAGAAAAGTTGACCTTCATTCTCATGATTGTAGCTATTTCAAGGCTAAAGATTTTGCGTAAACAATGAAAATGGCCTGTACTCCATTATGGATACCGAAATTAGCACATGGTGGTGGGAAAAGCTGCCAAAAAATGTCACCGTCAATTAGTTAAGATGGCATGTCCATATTTTAGTCATGTAACTATTCAGGAGACAACTAAAAAAACTTTACAAAAAACATTCTATAATTAAACAAAGAATTGGGCACGAACTCTAATATATTTTTCCTATTACAGTACGAAAGCATCTGGGACCCAAGTTGTATATATTCACATATGAAACCCCATGGGAACGTTAGATTAGAAAGCTTTTCTTTATCGTCTGCAGTGCAGCTGGGAACCGTAAATCCAGAGAATTAACCTGGAAAACTGCAATCTAATAAAAAGACCAAATATCAGGTACGCTCATATCCTCATATGTATTTTCCTAATATGACGTGACAAACAATTGGGCTATCTCTTATATATAAATTATCATGGCAGAGCTCAACTAGAGAGTAGCACTGAATCACAGGAATTATTATTGACAGGACCCAATTGAGGCAATTGCCGTGTTCTTGCTACTGCAATCTCATGGGAAGAAATATCAGGTATCTTCATGTTCTCATATCTTTTTTTTTAAAGGAATTCATGTACTCATATAAGAACATCACATGATCTTTAGATAACAAAAAAAAAAAAATAACATGAGATTTGAATGTTCAGTCCAAAGCTCCCACTACATACATATAGATAAGTGCATCCTGGATATTATTGCAAATTTTAAATTAAAAGAGCATTGATAAATGCATAGATATAAACAAAAGGTTGTTACTTGAGAAACACATGATGTTCCTGTCCACAGAATAACATGTAATTTCAGAAGATTTGTAAACACAAAAACCTTTTGTGTTCTGACATCTATCTCATATTTATTTTAATACCTGATGCTAAATATTTTACCTTCAATAAATCAGATCGCTTGACAGCAATATGGCTGGTGATGAAACAATACAAATACAGGGACGAGTTGGAGTAAAGAGAAAAGGAACGCAAGAAGAGAGAACAATCAGTTTGAATCAAGATGAACAAATGTAATTTCTACAAACCAAATAGCATTAGACATGCATTTTACTAAATTTTACTAAATTTGTATTATATGACTGACAATGTAGAGCACATGACAAAAATATATTTGCCAATCAAAGAAAACAAAGATGCACTCAGAATATTGGAAAAAGGAGAAGATTGCCAACTGTGTCAAAAAACTGCAGATGTGCTACTCTGCAGTCTACCATTGAAGCAGATAGAAAGAAGGAAGCAACCAAAGAAGCTAGAAGAAAAAGAAAAGAAATATTGGACCTGAAGAAGAAAAACAAGCGCTTAAGAATGGATCAAAACAATTCTGAGGAATCAAGCTCAGTTAGTAATGCAGCTAAAGTTTCTGATTTGGGAAGACCAAACTGTGTTTGTCAAGACTGCAATGCTATAATGTGGCACAATGAAAGGAGCAGAAACAGTAGCAACATATCAAATCCAAAGTTTGGATTATGTTGCAAAGAAGGGAAGATCAAACTACCACCATTGAAGCAACCTCCACAATATCTCCAGCATCTATTGAGATACAATGAAAGAGGAGATTCATCAAATTTTCGTCAGAATATAAGACTGTACAACTCAATGTTTGCATTCACTTCAATGGGGGGGAAAGTTGACTACGAGATTAACAAGCATGGTGGTGGACCATATGTTTTCCGTTTGAATGGGCAAAACTATCATCAAATTGGAACATTGCTTCCTAAAGAAGGAGAGAAACCAAAATTTGCCCAGCTATACATATATGACACAGAAAATGAAGTTTCTAATAGAATCAATGCATCAAGCTCAAGGGAGAGTAAGACAAAAATTGATGAAAACATTGTAATAGGTCTGCTGGAGATGCTTGATGAGCACAATGTTCTGGCCAAATCATTTCGGATGGCAAGAGATCGATTCAAAGAAACAGATATTCAGAATGTAAAACTAAGATTAATACACAAAAGGCCCAAAGATGGAAGGCAATACAACTTACCATCTACCTCAGAAGTTGCAGCACTTATTATTGGGGACCATGATACAGCAGGTGACGAATTTGACATCATAGTTGAAACCAATGATAGAATGCTACAACGAATTTCAGAACTACATCCTAACTATATGTCAATGCAATACCCACTGATTTTTCCATATGGAGAAGATGGATTTAGGCCAAGGATAAACTACCATAACATAGGTGGTCGTGTCGGCAAAAGAAAATTTGTAACGATGCTAGAATATCATGCCTACCGCATACAACAACGTCTGAACCAAGCAATGACCTTGCAAATGAGTGGACGTTTGTTTCTTCAGTACTTAGTTGATACAGCAACATGTATTGAGCAGTGGAGGCTGAACTGGTACAGATCAAATCAAGGAAAACTGAGGACAGAGTTATACAGAGGACTATATGATGCAATACAAAACGGAGACACAAGAACTGAACAAGTTGGTCAAAGAACAATATTGCCTTCATCATATACTAACAGTCCAAGAAATAAGCAGCAGAACTACCAAGATGCAATGGCAATCTGTCGTTGGGCTGGATATCCCGATCTCTTCATCACATTTACATGCAATTCTAAATGGCCAGAGATACAACATATGCTTGATCTTATACCGGGGCAAAAACCTGAAGATCGCCCTGATATCGTTGACAGAGTATTTGAGTTGAAGCTCAAGGAACTAATGAATGATATAAAGATAGAGAAATGGTTTGGACAAACAATTGCAAGTAAGTTTCACCCCTACAATAATATCTACTTTTCACAATGCATTAAGTACTACTAAAAAATAAATTACATCATGTATCGTAAAATTCTCAGTTTTGTTACGTTGTCAACATACATTCAACAAAAACATACATATTTTCATGCATCCTATGCAATGGATGACAATTAACCTTTTTGCAGTTGTATATACCATAGAGTTCCAGAAAAGAGGTCTCCCCCATGCTCATATACTGGTATTTCTACATCCTGATGATAAAGACCCAAGTCCAGCACAAATAGACAGGATAATATCAGCAGAAATTCCAAACAAGGAGAACAATCCAGATGGATATGAAGCTGTCCAGAATTATATGATGCATGGTCCATGTGGTGAGGCAAACCTGAAATCACCATGTATGGTGGATAAAAGTTGTGCAAAGAAATTCCCTAAGAATTTTTGCAATGAGACAACTGTAGATGAAGATAACTATCCAGTGTATAGACGAAGGGATGATGGAAATACTGTGGATAAAAATGGAGTGCAGTTAGATAACAGGTTTGTTGTTCCGTACAATATGAACTTGCTGGTCAAATATCAAGCACATATCAATGTTGAATGGTGTAACAGATCAAGAGCTATAAAATATCTATTTAAGTACATTCACAAGGGAGAAGATCGGACAACTATACTGCTGGAAGCTCAAGAGCAAAACAGATCAACCAGGGCTAACAAATCTGAAAAAAGTAATGATGAGATCAAGAGATACCTTGATGCACGTTACATATCTGCATGTGAAGCTGCCTGGCGTATATTTCAATTCCCACTTCAGCATAGAGAGCCTGCAGTTGAAAGGTTACATTGTCACCTTGAAAATGAGCATGTTGTTGTTTTCCCAGACTCCATGAATTTAGACGACATTGTAACAAGACCTGGTATTGAAAAGACAACATTAACAGAGTGGATGACTACAAACCAATTATATGAGGAAGCTAGAGATCTCACATATGGGGAGTTCCCAACAAAATGGACTTGGCATGCTAAAGAAAAGGAATGGAGGAAAAGACGCGGTGGGAAGAAAACAATAGGCAGGATTTACTATGCCCAACCATCAAGCGGAGATAAATACTACTTAAGGATGCTCCTAAATACAGTAAAAGGATGCAGATCATATGAGGAAATAAGAACCGTTCATGGTGTGGTCCACCCAACATTCAAATCAGCATCATACGCCCTAGGATTACTTGATGATGACAAAGAATGGGATGATTGCATTAAAGAAGCATCTCATTGGGCATCTGCTCCACAGATGCGCCAGCTTTTTTGCACAATCCTTTCGCTGTGTGAAGTAACAGATCCTGCAAAGTTATGGGAAACAAACTGGGAATTACTCTCTGATGACATACAACGGCGGCAAAGGAGAATTATGAACTTTCCAACACTGCAACTAAGCTCTGGACAAATTAAAAATTTGACACTTATAGAGATTGAGCAGCTATTAGCTAAGGGAGGCAAATCTTTAAAAGAAATTGCCGGCATGCCTATACCAGATACCACAATCATCCATGGATTGAATAACAGATTGGTGAATGAAGAACTAAACTACGATAGAGATTTCCTAAAAACAGTACACATAGACTTGCTGCAGAAGCTAAATTCAGGTCAGAGAAGAGCTTTTGATTTGATAATACAATCAGTTGAAGAAAATCTTGGTGACTCTATATTTGTTGATGGACACGGTGGAACCGGAAAAACATTTCTATGGAAGGCAATCACTACCAGACTAAGGTCTGAAGGGAAGATAGTTTTGACAGTAGCATCAAGTGGCATAGCAGCATTATTATTGCAAGGTGGGAGGACAGCACATTCAAGATTTCACATCCCACTAAAGACCAACAATGAGTCAACATGCAACATCAAACAAGGAACCTTTCTTGCAGAGCTGATAAAGAAAACTTCCCTCATAATATGGGACGAAGCACCTATGACAAATAGAAATTGTTTTGAGGCATTAGACAAGAGTTTGAGAGACATTCTTAGATTCAGAAATGACAATTCCGAAGATAAACCTTTTGGAGGTATGACAGTGGTCTTGGGAGGTGACTTTCGGCAAATTCTACCTATCATACCAAAGGGAAAGAGAGAGCATATTGTCGCAGCATCAATCAAAAGATCCTATCTTTGGAAACACTTCAAGGAATACAAACTCACAGATAATATGCGTCTGAGCACGACAAACAACAGTTCACAGGAAAAGCAAAAGACAATAGAATTTGCAGAGTGGATTCTAAAGATTGGGGATGGCATGGCAGGAACATGTGAAGATGAAACATGGATTGATATCCCGAAAGAATTAATTCTAGAAAAGGGAGAAAACTCAAAAGAAACCATTGTAAACAGCACTTACACTGATATACAAATCAACTACAGAAATAGAGAATACCTGGAGGAAAGAGCGATATTGTGCCCACGAAATGAAACGGTCAATGAAATTAACAGCTACATCATGGATCAAATTCCTGGAGAAGAAGTTAAATACTTAAGTTCAGATACAATATGCAAAGGCATGTCTACAATTGAAGATGAAGATATGTTATACCCAGCAGAATTTTTGAATAGTCTGAAATTTTCTGGAGTTCCAGACCACAAACTGATTCTGAAAGTTGGACTGCCGATAATGTTGTTGCGAAACATAAACCAGAGTGCAGGGCTATGCAATGGAACAAGGCTAACAATAACACAGCTAGGAAAATGGTTCATTGAGGGTCAGGTAATAACAGGGCCAAACATTGGTGACAAAGTTTACATCCCCCGGATTATCATGTCACCAAGTGAATCAAAATGGCCATTCATACTGAAAAGGAGACAATATCCAATATCTGTTTGCTTTGCGATGACTATCAACAAGAGTCAAGGACAATCACTGAAAAAGGTTGGTCTCTACCTAGAAAGAAATGTATTCACACATGGCCAACTTTATGTAGCCATGTCGAGGGTTACAAGCAGAAGCGGACTGAAGATTCTCCTCTCGGACGAAGAATGCCCTGAAGAAAACGTTGCAAAGAATATCGTTTACAAGGAAATACTACAAAATTAAATATTCAGGTATTACTAATATTTCATATAAAACAATTATTAATGGTTTTAACTCTAACTATCATTTATTAAACATTGCGCGCAGGGAAGCCCTTGCACTATTAACATCAGCGAGGTTGCATGGAACATTGTGTCAATGCAAACAAATGATCTTTTGAAAACTCCTACGATTATGTTGCATCTTCAAATACCCGATTGACCAGGCTACAGCTGTGCTTCTGCTCCAATATGTTGTGCTGCCATGCTTCTTTCTTCCTATTCTATTGAAGGCTACGGAGGAAGAGCAGAAGTGGAAAACTTATTTTTCCAAAAAAAAAAAAGAGGGTACAGGCTCCCTGACATGTGTTGAAAGCTATAGAGCTTGACATTCACGAAATGAATATGCCTTTCTAATGCAGTATATAAAGGCATAAAGTCCTGATGTTCAATCAAATTAATGTACAGAAAAACATAGAATAATTGTTGTTTCTGATGTGTGTTTTGATAGAGTAACTACAGACTATAAGCTGGACACATGGAGTAGAAATCGAGTCGAAAAGGTGACTAAGATGCTTCAAAAATAACATTTACCATGTCAACATAAAAAAAATGAAGACAACCAAATATGTACGTGACCATGTGGAAAAAATGAAGATAAATTTGCATGTGAGACAATACAACTAGATCACGAATAGCAGAATTTCAGGACAACATAAAAGATTTACTAAACTAGCCCGTGCGAATGCACGGGTTGACGACTAGTGTATCCTAACCAGCAGCCTTTTCAGTTGGATGGGATGGCTCTTGCTACAAACCGCAAAGGCTACTCCAGTATTGGGTGGCCTACCTACATTAGCCTTTTCAGGCCGACTGGACAACACCATGTCCAGCCCTGGCTACAGCCACAATGCATTTCAATACTTCTTTATATCCACCCGCCTCTACCTTTCACTTCTACACCACTTAAGAGATAGAAGGTAGAGTTAGCACCATAGCACCCTTGACGAGAGTAACTGTCGCTACGCACCATGGCACCCTGCCCACCATCACTTGGCCTAGATCTTTTGGCCTAACGTCATATGATCCACCCCATGATATCTTGCCTGTGGAGGAAATGAAAGGCTTACTACGCTCCTCCCAACTCACTTAGGCCTTATGATGACTGCAAGGATGAGTGACCTGTTTGCCATCATGGTGAGTCTTGCTTGCTGCAGCTATATGATGGCTATGACGATGGTGGGCGACTCTTCTTCATATGCCCGTATGGTGCGGTGAGTAATGCTACTGCTTTTCAGTCTCCAAATTTCTCACTCAAGATGCTCATCAGAACTTTCACACTCCCTTGTCATCAATAGCAGCCTTGCAGCTCCAACAATTGAGTGATCTGGTCCTTGGTTTGCCTATACCCACTGGCATTAATGATTTGTGGAGCTATATTTGGAATTCAACAATTTTACCTCTAAGCAGGCCTATAATGCTCTCAAAGGGAGCACATCAACTTCGCCCTTCTTTAAATGGCTGTGTAAAGCTTGTGTTGCAGGGAAACAAAAGTTCTTCTTCTGGCTCCTGCTCAAAGATCGGCTCAACATTCGTAATCTGTTGAGGCAGAAGACCATGATCCTTGATGACTACACATGTGTTCTCTATTCTTCTGGGGATGAGGAAACCTTTTATCATCTCTTCTTTGACTGCCAGTTCAGCAGGCAATGCTGGAGCTACTTAGGCGTCAGATGGAATCACACAATGCTAACTCATAGTTTTTTATAATGGTTCTGTCTCTTTTGGTAGATGGAAATGTGCCTTTAAGGATGAGTTGATTCTTATAACTCATAGGGCAAAGCCATCCTTGAAGTAGGAGCTCACTGCTTGGCTAAGTAGTCTTAGTTGATTCCTTTGGTTAGTTAGGGTCTTTTCTGGGCCTATGGCCATGTAACCTGTACATAAACTTTTGCTTTTAATTATAAAAAAATCAGTGGGGAATTCCCTTGCTGTTCCGGTCAAAAAAAAAAGTAATGCTACTACTTTTTTACTTTCGTACCCTGGGGTATGCATGCCAAAAAAATCTAACAACATTGCAAGACTTCCTTTGACGAGGGTAACTGTCGCTTCACCAAGTGGGTTGATCCTCCCGTGCTAGAAGTAATGCAACAGTACATCCACCACCTCAAGAACCAGATCATTGATCTTGAGAGTAGGGTCCAGACCCTTGAGGCCCAAGCGGAAGCCAATCCATGGGTCATCAGCATCATAGGTGATCCACTTTGTCCAGATCCATGGTGCAAGTGCCCATACCACCTCAACAAGGATCATCAACCGTCTCCACTATCCTCCGATGGTGCTGGCTTGTACGAGACTGGTGGTCCCTCCTAGTACTTTTAGAGCCAGCACTACTAGGTGTTGCTTCTTTGGATTTACGCCCGGCTCTCTAAATTCCCGAAGGCATGTTAGGTTTAGAAACGACGCATGTTTAGGCTACCATGGTGCCGCACATGCCATTGCAACTTGTAAAGGATTGTTTAGGTTAGAGCTAGTGTCGCCAAACTCTTTTCTCTTTGTGATTTCCTTTGCTGCTACTCAGCTATGTAATTCATGCCAGGTAATGCAATTTCAATGTTTCAAGAATGTTTGTGACCTGTATCATCATGTTCTCTCATGCACAATTGCCATGTGCATGCTCAATGTACCTTATTATTTTTTAAGGAAAAACAATAATTGCATGCTCGGTAGACGAAATCAATTTCGTCTAGTCATTGGACAAAATCTCTAAATTTTGTCTACTGAGCGCAAAATCTATATTTCATCATGCAAAACCATGCGAAAATTGTTTTCGCCATGCAAATTTTTCTAGTCGGCTGATTATTTCAATTTTGTCCACTCATTAGACAAAATATCAGCACTGTCTGTCCACAAGACGAAACAAAATCTACTGGGTGGACGAAATTATAATTTCGTCTACTGGGTCGATGATTGGGCTCTAGTTTTGGAATTCTTCAAGCTCGGGATATTATTTTGTAATTTTAGAAAAAAATGATATTAAAAAAATTCACCCCATGTGGGCTTGCTTGGCACGCTACGTAGGCAATTTTTGTAGGCCCCCCGATGTGACTTGCAGAGCAAATTAAGCCACCCAACTCTAAAGCTCACTAGGTGATTCCCCACGCGTTGCTGCGTGAATTGAAAGAGTTTTTTTTTCATAAACTATGAATCATCGTGATTGATTAGTTTCTTGTAAAAATAATGCACTTGTAGAGTTATCCAAAGAGCCATATGAGCTATCTCTTGATAAAAATAAAAAAACTTTTATGTTACTTTTGAATAGATAAGAAAGAAAATAAGATACACTACTACAAAACATAGATTTTGTAACACGCTCTTGTAACACATCTATCAATGTGTTACAGAGAAGTTATGTAGGAACACAAAGCAATGTGTTACAAATGAAGCTTGTAACACATAACATTGTTCTGTAAAAATGTGTTACTAGTAACAGTTTTAGTAACACAAATTTAATGTTATAGCTAAAATGTTACAAAATGGTAGCATGATGTAACATATAATTGGAACACATAAAATGTGTTACAAATAAATATCCTAGAGTAACACAAAATAATATTACAGCTAAAGTGTTACAAAGAAAATATGTATGTTGTTGTTATTATTGAACTTGGATGCTTCATCATGCAAAGAACTGGAGTACTGGACCAGGAAAAGACAGTTATTGTGGTATTAAAACTACGAAGTAGACATGAGCATTTTACATTCTGCTCGACCCGAAGTCAACTGGTCCTGCATGTGGGCTTGGGATTGGCCATCACTCAGATCCGTACGGTGGTGGGAATAAATGATGCCCAACGCGGTGATGGCGTGACGCCAGTGCAAAAAAGAGCTGTCGGAGAATCGACCGCACGGTACGATTCGTGCGCCCGGCCGTAAATTAGCGACGCCCGGAATCTATACTATAAAGGACGACGAAATTTTCGTACCAGGGTTACTCTTGTCCCTTCAACACCGTCTGATTTTATGATGATCTAACGCTCTAGATTAATCTAAAGAGTTCATATTGACTACATCATTAATTCAGTATTTTTTTAAAACACGTGTCTGTGGCACGTGCCCTTGTGCTAGATTAACCTAAAGAGTCCATGTTGACTACATCACTTCTACATTGTCGGATTTTATGATGATCGAATGCTCTAGATTAATCTAAAGAGTCCATGTTGACTACATAATTAATTTAGTAATTTTGAAATCACGTGCCTTAGATTAATTTAAAGAGTCCATGTTAACTTTGTATTTTTTAAAAAACACGTGCGTGTGGCACGTGCCCTTTTGCTAGTTGTGAAAAAAGATGTCAGATTAGTAAATGCGTCAACACTGATCTTTTGAATTCTTGACACTTGTATAAATAAAAATTCGTATATAAAACAGCGGGACACCAAAACACCTGATGATTAAAAAGCAGTGGGATTTTAAATAAAAAACTGCACAAACCGGATCAACAAAATAGATCGAGGCTCGTGCGTATCTAGCGGCCAGTGCGCCACTAGTCTTGTACGTGGTTACAGAAACCGATCTCGCCGCCGGTAGTTGCTGCGCCCTTCGCTGCCACCGGCCTCGTGCTCGCCGTCCCTTGTCTTCGTTATGGTCATCTTGGCGCCCTTCTTGTGCATCTCGCCACCGGCCATTGCAGCACCTATCGCTGTCCGACGCACTTGTGCTCCCTGTTCCTTGTTTGCATCCACGACGAGACGACGACGTCTGTGCAGGTATGGGTTTCTACTCTGTTCTCCGTATAATCCTCTTTCTGCATTTGGTTGTTAGGTAACAGAAAGTGAAGAATTATTGTTCTGTGAGAGAATGGATCCAATTCCTGCGCATCTGTACACCTTCCTGCGACCTGCGCATCTCACCGCCCTTCCTGTGCCTCTTGATGCCATCCTGCGCCTCTGGCCGCCGGCCAGCTCCTGTGGTAGGTACCGCTCGCCTCTGGCCGCCGGCAATCGTCCCCGCAGCCCTTTTGATTGCATTATTTTTTTTGTTTTCTTTCACTTAAGAGGATGCATAAGAAGGGACAGCAGTTGAAATAAAGCCTTCATTCTTATTTATAACAGGATTTCAATTCTTCATGTCTTCATTTCAGGTAAAGATTGTTTTTAATGTTCACATAGCAGATGCAGAGCTGATTGGTGCATGAAATGGATTTCAAAGATGTACTTCTTTGATATGTGCTTCTGTATCCTATATTAATCATAGGAGAATTTTGATATTATCCAACTAACTTGATTTCACACATTCCTGTAAACATGCTGCCAGTTGTTAAAAAAAATGCTCCACTTAGCCTAGAGGTGATTTTGTTTACTATGCTAGCATTACCAGCTTTTGGTTGTCAGCTAATTATTTGATTGGCCACACATGGCCTAGAGGTGATTTTGTTTACCACTCAATATTTGGTTAACTAGCTACTTGCATCATGTCTTGCGGTTGCAGTTGCATAGTCTAGAGTAAACTTGAATTCTTAGGTTTTGTGCATTCATCTAGATTCTTTTGAAGTCACTAGGGCAATGCAAATTACAACAAATTTCAAGTCTATATTTTTTTATACTTTATCTGGTCCTTTTAGGATTTTTTTTAAGAACATCTTTTAGGACTTACACTCTCTAATTTAACCCATTGTTTAGAGAGTCTATTTTTTGAGTGCATCATGTATGAAAAAAATATCATACTTTCAGCAAGCTCATCATGGGTTTTTCTTCCTTACCTGCAGGTTCCAAATGCCAAATTCCCTTTTGCTGTTTCCCGAATGAGAGGATCGATAAGCAGATGATTTGAAGGAACAAACATAATAAGTTGTATATATTTCAGATTTATGTACTATGAAACCATACTATTGTACGAAAAATATGTTTTTGTATGCATTTTGTCATTATAAATGACAGGGTTGTTGTGAATCAATCGATTACATTTACTGATTCAGTGTGCACCGGAGCAATTGTTGCTTGTTGTTTGAATTTTATTGTTGTGCGACATGGAATTTTATTACTCTGTTTAGGAATATAAGTAATTATTTATAATGATTATATTTATCAAAATGTATATAAGAAATTGTGTTACTAAGAGCTTGTGTAAGCTAGAGAAAGTGTTACTAGCTTAACATGATCCATGTTACTACAGTAAAGAAGTGTTACTAGGGCATACAATAAGTAACATGATCACATTTATAAGTGTTACAGAATAGCTGTTGTAACACATTTTCTTATATACAATAACACATTAGATGTGTTACTACAAGTTGGTTTGTAACACATTTTTTTATATACCAGAACATATGAGATGTGTTACTACAGGTTGGGTTGTAACACATTTTCGGGCGAATAGGAACACATATATTGTGTTACAATATGTCTTGCTATAGTAACATTGGAAATTGGAACACTTATCAATTGTGTTACTACGAGTCTCAGTAACACTTTTCTTGATCTATAGTAACACATACTGGGGTTACAAAAGGCCTGTTGTGTAGTAGTGATATGCATCTAATGGATAGAAAATATGCACAAAGTTGGTTGGACAATTAGAATAATTCAGAATTAAATATGATGTGCACTACATAAGTGAGAAATAGCAATTAATGTATCTTAGTGGGAGGTGATGATGTGGCCTCATGAGGGTTGAGAGAAACCATTAGTGGGGATCTCCTATATAAGTTATATAGATTAGGATCAATAAATATCAACATTTAACACATCAAATTGAACATTTTACCACACCCGATTCAACATGTGTTTAAAATTATATCAACATATAAAACAATTGATTCAACATTTTGAAATTACACATCACATTTAACATTTTTCTGAGCTATTTCAAATTTTGATATATTCGTTTCAGCATATGCTAAAACCTTGCTCAAGATTTTGAAAAAAAAGGCTTCTTCTTCTTCGGTGGTGGCACAAGATGGCGCAAGCCCATGGCATCCGACAGCGGCAGAGCGGGCGCGGGCGACGCGATTGGTGGCGGCGGCCGATGGGCCGAGGCAACGCTAAGGGTAGGTAGGTCGAGGTGCGTCAACGGATGGGGTAGCCTGCACGAATATTAAAGCAAAGTGGAAGTTGGGTATTAATATGGCTTTCGGAAGTTAGGTGTATATAGGTTCTCCGATCTTGCTGCTCTTATGATTCCGTGGGCCGAAATTGCCATATGGAAGCATAAAAGCAGTAAGGTTGGAGAACCTATATTACTAACTTCCGTTCAAAATATATATTATCCATTTACAAAATCGAGACACTAGTGTAACTTTAGAAATTAACTACTACACCATTAGAAATTATCTCTTGCAACATTAACAATAAAGAACAGGAAACAACATCCACCGCGAAACAACCAGAAATAATAGTTGCAACATCGGCACATATCTTTTGCATCATTTCTTGGCCGTCCCATTTTTCCTCACTTGTAGGACGTCCTATCCTTAGCGCGGTTTTAAAACAGCATGAACCTAGCTTTCTAGTAGTTTACACCGAATAAATGTATTTTCTAGGAACAAATGCAGTTAAAATTTTGATTTTTTTTTGAAAACATCAGGGAGCCGTGTTGGCTCCCAGATGGCCAGCCTTGGCATGAGGGTGAATCCTGGCTGCATGAAAGGGCGTGGGTCAACTGAGAAGTTTTCTATTGCCTTGGAGCACGAGAACCAAGACGAGGCAGAAGTAGAGGCTTCTTCGGTGGCCTTGGCAGGGAAGGGTACAGAGCCTTGTAACAAGTTCCAAAACGAAATCTTTTCACCCATCACATTAAAGGAGAATTTTAGATGCATGGAGTATTAAATGTAGACGAAAAAGGTGAAAAATTATATGGATATGCTGTAAATCGCGAAACGAATCTAATGAGCCTACTTAATCCATGATTTGCAATGGTAATGCTACAGTAACCATTCGCTAATTATGGATTAATTACCCTCTAATTACCATTGTTAGATTCGTCTCGAGATTTCCAACCTATCTGTATAACTTTTCACCTTTTTCGTCTACATTTACTACTTCTAAATTGGTAAAATCAATATCCGAAATCTTTTCACCAAAAAGTTTTCATCAACTAAACACGGCCTCTATGTGGAGGGTCACCGGTGGGGGAGGGTGAGACAGATTTAATTCCTTACTCAGGCGACGGAGCAGCCGGACATCTCGGGGTAGGTTTCCTTCGTGGAACAAACTTTCCAACTGATTTTGGCACAGCAAAACCTTTCCAGATGCCCACAACCAAAGCAGGCCCGACAACGAATATCTCTTGCACTGGCCCAGCGAGCATGGCCCTGGGCTAGACAGGGAGAACGAAACTCTAGGGACCCAGATGGGCTAGATGGGCTTGAGGTCCTCCCGAAGCTTGTTTTGAATTTGAATCGAGTCAATCTCGGTGCTCATCCTGCGATCACCTTGATTTTAGTCTCCAACGAAGAACACGGGATCGGGCTGGATCCGGGAAAAAGCCAGGGACAGAAGACTCAAAGTTTTTAATGGAATAATCTTTGGGATAAGTGAGCCTTTGGAAAACCGATCTGCCACCACAAGATGCTGCTAGCGCCCGGACGTCCGATGAACATTTTTCATTGGACGCTCCGCTTCAACATGAGGATAAAGCATTTGCAACATTGAAAATATAAGATTGCAACATTAAAAAATGTCGTGAAAAACAGATCAATATAAGCATCGTATTTTGAGGAAAAAAATTCCGCCACAATATCGAACGGATGTTTCATGAAACATTTCCAAATAAAAATCACCGTCAAATAGGTTGAGCTTGAACAGAATGAAACACCGAAACACAAATCTTGCAACGCAAAAATCAACAGATGAAACAACGAAAGACAATTGTTGCAATGTCACAAAGATGCATTCATTTGCAACATTCACACTTGCAACATCCAAAAAATGCTACCGCAACGTCATGGGGTACCTGATACAACATGGATGTCGACAAACATGTAGAGAAGCCTTCCTCCAAAGCTCGACATGTACTGGCGGCCGGAAATCCATCGATTGTCGGCGATGAGATATCCTGTGCTTGAAGAGGAGTTGCGGGGCTTGGAGTTTGGAAGGTGGGGGACCTACTGGCGCACCTGATTTGCTTTTTGTGGAGGGGGCGCGATGTATTTGGCCAGGGAGTGAAGCTTGCCCAACGGAGAAAATGACAGCTCAGCCGGCCGCGTGATCTGAAATTGCTGGCGATGGGAAGCTCCGCTGGGGCTGAGTTTGTTGGAGGGAGTAGTGTAGGAGATAGAGATGATCTGGGCAGCGGGGATTTGGAAACAATGAAGCTTTGCTGGGGGGTCTCAGCCGGGTGGTGCTGCTTTCACGAGAACAAGGAAAAGGATGAGAAGGAAGAAAAGGGTATCGAGTGTTTAGCGTTATGGACCCGTCCGATATTTTCACGGCACTCGGACGGCCGAGTAGAAGCATTACCGTTTGGAGATTGCCTTGGTGTGATGCGACTTGAGATTTTCATCGTTTGCATCAGAGAAATGAAATTGCGAGAAAGCAAACTTGCGAGGAGAACGAACAAACTTTCCAACTGATTTAAACTTGCTTGAGCGATCCTCACGAACAACATCCGCAAAGGCTTTGTTGCTTGAATTACCCCGGACATGAGTCCATTGGGCAGCCTCAATAACTAACCAAATCTTATATTCACGCTGCCAATTGGGTCCTCCATTACCCAGGGAGCAAAAAATTTGAGAAATGTTGGCAAAGAAATTTGTTCAATCTATAAACCATCAGCCCAACATTCTTTGAGAAAACTGAGAAACCAAACATCCATCCAGAAAGATGGTTGACACTGAAATCCACATCGTTGCCACTGAGAACAGATTGGATGATCAACCGCACAGTGTCCTCATTCAAATGGATGGCAGAACGACCAAAGGAGCACACGAGCCAAAATTCAGACAACGATTGGGTGGGGGAGAAACTGATCCCAAACTTGTTGCTGAAAGTTCAGTTCTGGATCGAAGTCCAGGTCAGAGAGCCCCGTCATGGTAGACGAGATCAGACGGCGTCATGGGGGAGGCCATCGGAGGGGAGCGGCCCGACGGAGGAGCACCTCACCGTAGAGAACGCCACCCATACTATGTTGTTAAAATATTGAAAGTTTTTCTTTTTGAAAACATCATTTAAGAGATAATGTCGAGGTCTATAACATCCTGTTTTGTGCGCTAGGATATATAAATCTCCATGCCACGGAAAGAAAAAAAATAATAAATCGCAAGAAGCAGGTGCTAAGTCCCATGGTCAGGTCAGCAGAAGAGTTCACAGAACAGGCATACACGTAACAAACTTTTTGAGCATAACCAAATGTACTTCCACCAAGGGAAGTGCAGTCATCACTGACAACTTTATTCCATAAACAGCATAGAAAGAGCCAAAGGTAAGCAAAGCACATGGATCACCAGTACAAAGGCACAGGATATATGATCCATCTTATTGAAGCAACACGTACGCATAGTATTGTAGCAAACTAAAAGACACATCAGGGACGCACGAAGACGCCGATGTAATCAAGCAATCCTCCAGAGCTCCCAAAGAAGCCCACAACGTTGCCATTCTTCTTCTCCGGGAGGCTGAATGGAGTTCCATTTTCCCTGCCATATGGCCCATATGTCTGTACGTTTGTTATAAACTTAAGTGAAGTCACAACAGTATATCCTTCGGATTGACCAACTGTCCCAGAAACTTCTTTCACGAACTCGTTAGGACCAAGTTTGACCTACAATGGTAAAGTAACGAATGAATAAATAAATTATACGAAAGTTGATGAATAAGTTCTCTACATTTATACATAAACCTGAGCTTTCTCGTCTTGAAAATGTAACTTACAATGCCGAACAATGGTGAGATTATCAAGTAGCACCATATATTGTACAGAATAGACAAATTCACTCACCTCATCAAATTTCCAGACACGTGAACCACCCCAAGGACCTTCAGTCTGCCTGTTGCCATCTTTGTCAATGTAAGAGAACTCAAATGACACAATGCAGTTTCCATGGTTAAGTTTGAATCTCTCGAGACGATGCGGTTCACGTTTGGGTTCATTCTTGTATTGCCCTCCTGGTCCACCCTTTGGTCCGTCCCTATAGGGCTGCACTGGCGGCTGTACAAAATCCATAGGCTGCTAACAAATGGAGTTAAGGAGATAATATTCTGTGTTATACAATTACTTTATGCAAGAAAATTTAAATATCTTTATGCAGCAGAATGGAATTGGCAAGGGTTCACTTAAACACAAGGTTCACACCTTGCCTTCGGTAACATGTGTTTGAAGTTTGTCCACTGTATAAAGGGACTAACGAGTCACTGAATCTATGAAATTGGCCAAACATTTCTTATTATAGATATATTATCTGGAACCTAGATTTGAGGGTAGACTCTATTCTTCTTCTCATCAAATTTGTGTTAATATATATCTCCGTTGTGTCGTAGTTGTCCTTTTATTGAGTCACATTAGATTGATAAAAATGTACCCTGAAGCATGCTATATATTTGGATTTATAGGAGTAAAATATTTGGCTTCCACAAACTGTATCTAGTACAAAATTCGGTTATCCTTACTAGCCCTAACGTGTTAGAAGTTGTATATATGGGTTTAATATAATGCTAGGTTTATTACATAAGATTTGTAGCCCGTGCAAGTGTGTGCAAACAAGCTTATTAAACTGTGATAGATGGAAAATGAACGGCTGGCCCCAACTGTCGATCTCTCAGGCCATCCCATTAATGCTTGCCGGACTAAATACAATGTGCCAACTTTTAAAATTAAGCAACACAATTGCACATTATCTTTACCTTTGATGTACGGAATATCGCATAGATTTCAAGCTCTATAACAGATCCAGTATCAATGTTCTTGGCTGGTCCTTTGTTAATGTAACCTTGTGCCATAGTGAAGTATCCCGTTCCTCCAAC
Source organism: Urochloa ruziziensis (assembly GCA_015476505.1). Classification (NCBI taxonomy): domain Eukaryota; kingdom Viridiplantae; phylum Streptophyta; class Magnoliopsida; order Poales; family Poaceae; genus Urochloa; species Urochloa ruziziensis. Next base: position 38,832,348 of record CM027126.1, on the reverse strand, counting down.
AATGCCCCACTGACCATCCTGCACACTTGTCCCCATTACGAGAAGCGTAGAACCCTTGAGCCTATGACATAGGAGTGAACATATATTATTTTGTGGTTCTTTTTGTTCCGCGATCGATCTGTACGCGAAATATATGTGGTACACAACAAGAGAGAAAGCAAGAAGGTTCTAGATATTATGAACAGCAAGCTGCATGCAATGGTTAACATCAACCATATAAAAAAGAATGCTTGGCAAAGGGAAAACATATATTATTCTAATGCATTCTGGTAATACAGAGTACACACTTACCAGTCAACCTCGAATGCCAGTGTGAAAGAGTTGTGCCAGTCACCGCAAAACATATGGCTGCCCTGTGCACGAGCAACGACAGCACTTGCCTTAGGGTCAGGCCCATCATGAACTGTCCAGTTATTGGCGACGGTCTCACCAAACCTTTGGTGACCACTAGTTCTCAGAATGGTTAAATGGGTCTGGCTTGGCTCGCGCCATGCATGGTGTAGGTAAAGCTTGCATATGCTGAGCTCGTAACTCTTTGTGGTGGCTGTCTCGGCGAGCTTGATTTTGATGTTGGAAGCAGCCATGGGTGAGTGAGTGAGGAGTACTGAATTATTCTTTGTGAGCTGGGGCTGGGTGAGGAATGAAACAACCAATGGGTGAGTATTTATAGAAGGGTGTGTTCGGTGGAAGCAATGGTAGGGCTTTGTATGCACAGTGTACGTGCCAAGGCATCTGATTAACAATAATTTGTTTACTTCATTGATTATAGTTTCAACAAGTGAATCGCAGTAGGTGCGATTCAACAGCTGTCGATCTCAATGTGAACTTGTTGAATCATTTCATAGAGAGTCAAGAAAATAAAAACACAGAAATGTCTATGCGCATATAATCTTAGTCACTTCCCAAAATCTTATAGCAGGTTTCAGCATCAGCAGTAGGTGCTTCTTGCTGTGAGCCTCATTGAGATGTGTGCATTGTTCTTATGTTCCAACATAACCCTCGCGGTGGTACATGATAATTCAAAGAACAAGAGATGCTTCATGAAGATCAATATGCATCTTATGACAGGACATTGCCAAAATTTTATGAAACATAGAGCAGAATTCAATTACTATCTTACCATTAACTTCTGGCATTTGATAGATGCAAGGCTCTGAGACTGGCTTTGAGAGAATGCACTCTATGTATCTCCCTCCATTTTTAGGTATCACATATGTTTTGTCCTAAGTAAAATTTATTCAAGTTTGATCAAGTTTATAAAAAAAACTATAACAGTATTTATAGTACCTAAATGTGCACTGTAAGATTATATTTCATAGTAGATTCAATGAAATAAATTTGTTATTGTAGATGTTCCTATATGTTTCTATAAAGTAGGTCAAAGTTGGTCAAGTTTGGCTTAGTACAAACAAATGTGACATGTAAAGAAAACTAGAGGGAATATATAACTACATAGGTGTTTTTCGCAGCACCTTGTGGCCATCGTCGGAACAATATAACCTCAACAACTGAATAGGAAGAAGCTTGCTGAATACCTAATAATTTGTCAATGCCCGAGTGTTGATGGAAAAGTAAAAAAAAACTTTTACTTTATGAGACAAGCATTTTTACTTATCACTCTCCTTCTTTCTTCTTTAGCTACCAAATTACAGTAAAAAGTAAATAATGAACTATTGGTCTTTATATCAATGAGTAAATCTATTGATTTGGTAGGTCAGTGCCTTGCGTCTAGCAGCATAGATTACCATCAGCTCTGCTCCACGATTAAAATGTAGCTCTGAGTAACCGGCCCATATGCATATTGGGATGCGCTACAGATATCAAAAACTAGACATTTACATGTGCCGTTTGAGCCTTAATCGATGAGATGATGAAGTTATTGCCAAGGAATCGGAGATGCTTATGCAAATAAATGTACTCCATATATAGTTTGAACTGGCTGAGTAAAATGCCGGTAAAGTGGCCATATGAGTAGTATTTATTTGGCTAATCGATGAACTTATAGTCTTTAACAATCTTATAAATCTGTGCACGATTACTAGATAAGTGCAGAGAGCACAGCTTACCATGGAGGATCCACGTGCCAACGTACATGACTTGTCTTGCATAGACTATCATGTGATTGCTGCACTACAATAATTACTGTGAATGCGGCAAATTTTGCAGGATGCATGCAGTCATGCATTGGATCGGCCATACTCTTCATTGGTTATTGCATTTGGCATGTGGTTAGTCTTTATCAATAGAAATCAGCGCGATTAATGGATCAGGTTATGGCATAGGCTAGTCAAAGCTAAACTATTGATCCACTCAATATGAGTAATACTGATCATCAGCTGGCTTGTCAGTTCCTGCGTTACGTTCACGTCTTTGTTATTTTCAATATATATAATGCTCCATTGAGATCCTAAGACATGTGGGTGAGAAGAGTTAAGGAGCTTAAATTTTGACCCATAAGATACACCATGCATGAGAAGCTTATCACCGCTATCTTCATCAACAAGATATTAAGAAAAGTAAAATGCACTAGTAGTCCTTAAATTTGTGAGAGTGTCACTTAGTTCCATCAATTTTGAAGGTGTATTTTTAAGTCTGGAAAGCTTTCAAAGTTGTTCCCTGTAAAAATCAATGGAACGGCTTACCTGTATGGGTGCTGCACCTCTCATTATATACTCAGGTTACAACAAAGTTCATGTCCTACTAGGAGTACAACTGACTACAAGTCCTAGTACATGTACGTGAGAAACCTAGTAGAATACTTGTTCGTGTTGTACTCTAACATCTCCCCTCAATCACAACTTGCACAAGTTGAGATTGTTCCGAAATTCTTGCAACCTGTGAGCAGTTTGTGCCTTTGTAAATCCATCAGCCACTTGATCATGAGAAGAAATTATCCGAATATCTAGCAATTTTTGAGCAACTCTTTCACGGACAAAATGATAGTCCACTTCAATATGTTTAGTTCGAGCATGGAAGACAGGATTAGCAGATAAATATGTTGCTCCAATGTTATCACACCAAAGAATAGCAGCTGTTGGACATGGAACACAAAGCTCATTTAGAAGTGTTTGTACCCAAATAATTGCTGCAGTTGCATTTGCCAAAGCCTTATATTCTGCTTCAGTGCTAGATCGAGATACCGTTGGTTGTTTCCTTGCGCTCCACGAAACAAGATTAGAGCCTAAAAATATTGGAAAACCTCCTGTAGAGCGACGATCATCGGAACATCCTGCCCAATCGGCATCTGAGAAAGCACTAACTCTAGTTGACCCACTCTTAACAAGTTTCAGACCATAATCAATAGTCCCACTCACATATCAAAGAATTCTCTTCACAGCAGTAAGATGAGCAGCTGTAGGTGTGTGAAGATACTGGCATACTTTATTTACTGAAAAAGCTATATCCGGTCTTGTAAGGGTTAGATATTGCAAGCCCCCAACAATACTACGATATCTTGTCGACGCCTCAGCATCCAACAGAGAACCAACATCTCTGGCAAGCTTTTCTGAAGTTGATAATGGCGTAGAAACTGGCTTGCAACCATTTAACCCAGCACGACATATCAAGTCCTTTGCATATTTAGTTTGTGTCATTAACAAACCATCAGAACAATGTGACACTTCAATACCCAAGAAATAACTTAAATTGCCAAGATCCTTAAGTGGAAAATCATCACGAAGATCTTTCAGCAATGCTTCAACAGCAGTAGTAGATGAGCTTACTACTATAATATCATCAACATATACTAGGAAATATATGATAGTATTGCCTTTCTTGAAGAAAAATAGAGATGTGTCGGCCTTCGACGCCTGAAAACCCAATTGTTGAAATTTACTGCTTAAACGAGAATACCAAGCACGCGGAGCTTGTTTCAAACCATATAATTGACTTGTCAAGCTTACACACATAGTGTGGAAAATCTTTGTCTACATATCCAGGGGGTTGACTCATATATACATCCTCCTCCAGAACACCATGTAAGAACGCATTCTGCACATCAAGTTGACGTATACTCCAATTATTCTGAACAGCAAGAGAAAGGATGATGCGGATAGTGGCTGCTTTAACGACCGGACTAAACGTGTCCTCATAATCCAAGCCATAACGTTGTTTGAAGCCTTTGGCCACTAATCTTGCTTTATATCGATCAATATCTCCATTGGCCTTCCTTTTAATTTTATAGACCCATTTGCAATCAATCACATTATCCCCTTGTCGAGGCGGAACAAGATGCCAAGTCTTGTTTTGAATCAGCGCATTGTACTCAGAATCCATAGCACATCTCCAATGATCAGAAGAAAAGGCTTCATCTAATGTGGTTGGCTCCGCGGCATGAGTCAATAACCCATAGCGAACCGTACCATCAGTAAAAGTTTTTGGCGTACGGATATTATTCTGAAGACGAGTACGCGGGCGTGTAATAGGAGCATGAATAGCAACCGGTTGAAAAGTTGTTGGAGGAATACGAGGTGAAGGCAGCATAGCACTCGGGCTAGCAGGTTGCTCCACAGAAGATTCAGGAAGAATAATATCTGAAGCCACACTGGGAGCAGCAGAAGGACCAGATGGCGCTGCAACATTGGTGGGCACTGAATTAATCTCGGGAGCCAGTACAGATGCGGGAGACGGACATGGTGCAGGCGAAGCGCGTGCAAGGCCAGAATCAGCCCCAGAGTTTGTACATGCCGGACCTGGAAACAGCAGGAGATCAATGCCGGATGCCGCGCTTGAGTTGTCGTGTAGCCCAAATTGGAAAGGAACAGCGCCAGGACCAGGAGGACTTAAATGCTCATCAGAAATTGCTGCAGAATCGTTGGACGAAGCTTGCTCGCCTGATATAGTACCTGAAACAGAATCTTCACCAAACTGTAGTGGCTCGTTAGAAGTATTTGTCACATGGTAATTGCTATCATTAATATCCCCAATAGAGTTTAAAAGATTAGATGGTAGCAACAATATTTCAGAGCGAAGACGAGCACCAGCATTATCATGGAGATGAGCAAATGGAAAAATAGCTTCATCAAAAACAACATCACGGGATATGTAAACCCGTCCAGTAGATATATCCAAGCACTTATAGCCTTTGTGAAGAGAACTATACCCCAAAAAGGCACATTGTTTAGATCGAAATTGGAGCTTATGGTTATTATAGGGACGAAGGTTAGGCCAACAAGCACAACCGAAAACACGAAGAAAGGTGTAATTTGGCTGCTCATTAAGAAGAGAAGTCAAAGGTGTTGAAAATTAAGAACGCGACTTGGAAGACGATTAATAAGATAGGTGGCGGTAAGAAAAGCTTCGTCCCAAAATTTTAAAGGCATCGAGGCATGTGCTAAAAGCGCAAGACCAACTTCAACAATATGACGATGTTTGCGTTCAGCGGAACCGTTTTGTTGATGAGCATGAGGACAAGAAACATGATGAGTAATGCCAATCTTTTGGAAAAATGAATTGAGTTTTTTATATTCACCACCCCAGTCGGTTTGCATAGTCAAGATTTTTTGAATTAAAGAATCTTTCAACATATTGCTGAAAATTAAGAAAAACTTGAAAGACATCCGATCGATTCTTTAAAAGATAGATCCATGTAAACTTACTAAAGTCATCGATAAAGCTTACATAGTATTGGTAGCCGCCAACGGACTTGGGAGCGGGACCCCACACATCAGAAAAGATTAACTCTAAGGGACGGGAAGAAATACTGATGGACTTAGGATAAGGCAATTGATGACTTTTTGCCTTTTGACAAGCATCACAAATATTATTACTAGACTCTAGACTAACTGAAAGTTTATTATCTCTAAGCACCCTATCGACAATAGGAGAAGCAGGGTGTCCTAAATGGTGATCCCACCGAGAAGTTGAAGGTTTGGTGACATGATGAACTTGAGAAAAAATAGGACTAGGTAGAGGATAGAGCCCATCCCGACAGCTACCCTTGAGAAGAAGAGCCCTCGTATCCAGATCCTTTACACAAAAGAACGTAGGGTGAAATTCAATATAAACATGATTATCGGAAGTAAATTTATGGACAGATACAAGATTCTTTTTAGCTTCAGGGACAACAAGAGTATTTGTGCAAGAAAAATTTCTATTGGGGGTATGAATAATAGAGTTACCAATATGACTTATACTCATACCTTTGCCACTTGCAGTATGAATCTGATCATGCCCCATGTACTGCTCATGTGTAGTTAGCTTCTCAAGGTTGCTAGTAATATGATCAGTTGAACCTGAGTCCATGTACCAATTTGTATCATAACCATAGGAGGGAACAGCAGCTGCAGCTGTCTTTTGCGGACCAGAGGAGAAGGGCCGGGCACCACCATCCCTTGGTGGGATATATTTTTTGTTGAATCGGTACCAACATTCATGGACTGTATGTCCTGTGCGCTCACAAAGTTGACAGACGGGCAATTCATCCTGAGCAGGTTGGCCATGACCAGTAGGAACACCACGACTACTAGAAGGAGGATGGCCTCCAGGAAAACCACGACCACCACCAGAAGAACCACGACCACCACCAGGAAACCCGCGTCCTCGGCCAGGAAAGCCACGACCACCAGGAAATCCTCGACCACGTCCACGACCAGCAGAATTAGCAGATGAATAAAAACGCCCTCCATCATTGTTTTGTTGAAGCAGCCGAGCTTCATATGAAAGTAGTTGAGCATATAGATCACTCAACGTGAGATTATCCTTTACAGACATAGAAGAGACAAATGGATTATATTCAGAATCCAATCCATTGAGGATATAGCTGATGATATCATCATCATCAATTTTCTTTCCAGCAGCCCCCATCTCATCAGCAAGACTCTTCATCTTGGAGTAATAAGCTGCTGCAGAAGAGTCCCCCTTCTTTTCTCTTGACAATTGTGAACGAAGCTGCAGATTCATGGACTTGGATTGAGAGGCAAACATTGCTGTTAGTGCCGACCAAACATCTGCAGCATGTTCTAAGGAGGACACTTGGACCAAAATTTCTTTGGTCATGGAGGACAAGAGATACGAGAGGACATGCTGATCCTGAGAAATCCATGTCCCATAGGCCGGATTTTCGACCTCTTCAGATTTTCCATCTTTCTCAATACGGATAGTCGCCGGAGGTTGCGCCGATGATCTATCCAAGATGCCAAGTAGACGTGCGCCACGCACGGCTGGCAATACCTGGGCTCGCCACACCAGAAAATTTTCCCGAGTAAGTCGCTCAGACACCAGGATGCGGAAGGAAGTTGAAACCATCGAAGAACTCGTCGAAGCCATCTAGACTCCAAGAGCAAAAAAAAAAAAAAAAAACGAGCGCTATTCACAACCAGATGTGCTTAGGAGGAGTAGGCTCTTGATACCATGTAAAAATCAATGGAACGGCTTACCTGTATGGGTGCCGCACCTCTCATTAAATACTCAGGTTACAACAAAGTTCATGTCCTACTAGGAGTACAACTGACTACAAGTCCTAGTACATGTACGTGAGAAACCTAGTAGAATACTTGTTCGTGTTGTACTCTAACATTCCCCACAGGTCCATATTCATCCACATATGCATCTTTCGCTGACATGGCATGCTGATGTGGATTTGTGAGTGAGGTATCTCTAGGCTCAGGCATTTTATCGACCAAGTTATGTGCTTCACTGGCGTGATGCTCAAGCTCATGTGGTGGGAACAGGAGCTGTGTAGACGCGGCCAGGTGCACCTTGAGCACGTCCTTGGCCTCGAGCACGTGCCCCCTCCGCCTCCACTTAATTCCCTTTGCATCAGTGGTATCCCAGGTTACCCTGCACAACAACAATGGAAAGAGCGATTCGCAAACACAGATTAAGCATTTGAGTTGGGGATATGAATTGAAGTCTGCAATAGACAACAAGAAATACGTACCAAGATGTGAATTGATGCTTTAATCCGCAAAGCTCATGCAGGGAGCAGTCATAACTTATGGCATTGGCAGGTGGCGACGCCTTGACAGCCTCAGCATGTGTGTCCGCAATGTGCCGTTGATAAGGACTTCGAGGCAACCAACGGTGAAAATGTGCGGCTCATGGCTCGTTTGGATCATGCGCTCGCACAACCAGTGGGTGGCGATGCCATCGGTGTTGGCGGCTGCTAAGTAGCAAAATCCGTCAACATTCTCTACCAAAGTGAAGGATTAACAATGCTAACACACATATTTCCCTTCGAATAACGTAGTTCCCATATGTCCTTGAAGAATATTTCGTTGTAGGTGTTTTGCTGCAGAAAATAAAGGAAAATGAAGCAGAATCCACCTCATGGATCCATGTGACAACTTCCCGGTGAATCAGACGCCACCACGTGTGCATGACATGGATTTGTTGGATATCGGTTTGACCTCGGTCAACCAACAGACCGAGGATTAGGGGGAGCGTATCTCGCCCCCCTAATTCTAGATAGAGTCCAACTAACCTAAGTCCGTTTTGCCTTGATCGGGAGGTAAAAATCTAGATATGTACGGACTCGGCCCCGGGCCTACAGCGCAGACTATATAAGGAAAGGGTCCCCCACGGGTCCCTTCACGCCAAACGAGATTCCTCGTTAACCCTAATCCACCCACCGATCCCTAAGCGCGCTGGAAGGTCTGGAAGCTCGAGCCGCGCGTCCTGGGCAGTGTCGTTGGCGTCCTGAAGGCCATCGATACCCTCAGAAGACGCTCAAGGAACGACTACGCTACAAGCCCGACGAAGCTCTCGCTACTACTACTTCCTCACGCGACACCGATGCCATGGACAACAACAGCGCCGGTATAGAGCCGAACTCATCTCTTTTTCCGCTTTAGTTAAGGTGTTAGATGTGATCTTGTTAGACTAGTAGATCCTGTTCACGTTTAATATGCTAAGTATTGTTAGTTTGATCTAACAATTGGTATCAGTCGCCTAGATCTAGCTCTACTAGATCCCTAACACGTTTTCTCAGTTAGACAGTTCGGTTTTATGTGTAGATTTGCTCAGTTAAGTTCAAGTTCTTGTTTTAGTTTAGATCTACACGACGTTTGGCATGTTTTAGTTCAGGCTTTATTCAGATCCGTAAAGTTTTCCATGCCTAAACTGTGTTTTAGTCGCCTTTTAATTACACAGTTCAGTTTTAGTTATATCTATCATGTTTTAGCTCAGTTTTCTTTAAGTTCATCACGTATACATGTTTTAAATCGGCTAATCAGAAATTGCTCAGATAAAATTCGTTAAGTTTTACTTTAGATCAGAAAAGTTTACGCTCGGTTTAGTCAAGTTTTAGTTAAGTTTTCAAGTTTCAACCTAAGATCTACATGATTAGGGTTTCGGTTTCTTACTGTCACACATATTTTTCATACATATTACGCATCATCTCAGCCCACCCGCATGTCTTTACATCATCACAGCCCAAAAACCCCAAAGATACATCATGTAAAGCTTAGCCCGCATCCAAAAGCATTAAGAGAAAAGGGGGAAAATAAGTCAAAAAAAAGAAAGGGGATTAGTATCCCGAACCCTAGATCTAGATCTAGGGTTCCCGAAACCCTAACCCTAAAGGCTTACCCTAGCCTTGGCGGCCACGCGTGGCATAAGGTAGCCGCACGCGACCGCCGTCCTCACGACCGTCGGCCTAGGCCCCGCTCGCGCAAGTGACATGAGTTGGTCACTGCGTAGCGGGCCCTTTGGCCGCGGCCTTCTTCTTCATGGCTGCGCCTTAGCCTTGCGCCGCCGCCGCCGGCCGTTGGAGCACCAACGGATCCCCCTCGACGAACCGCGCGCGTTCACGCACGCGGCGCGCAGAGGAGGTCCGTGGAACTCCGGCTCGGTGGCGTTCCGGCGTGGAGCGGCTTGAGGACTTCAGGTCTTCGCCCCACTTCATCCGGACATGGGGAAGAAGAGGATAAGGGGGGGCGGCGGGTGGCGTTGCGCCGCTCCGCCGCCGGCGGCGCTAATGGAGAAGGCGGCGGCGGAGCATGGAACGCTCCGCCGCCGGCGGGGCTGAGCACTCAGTGGCTGGCAAGGGGGGGGGGGGGGGGAGGAGAAACTGACCCTAGGGTTCACTCCTCCCCCCCCCCCCGGCTGGCGGCCTTTTATATGGCCAAGCCGCGCGCTCGTCCGTCCGATCTCACTGGACGGCTCAGGATGAGCGCGGGCGGGGGCGGCGTTGACGGCTGGGCCGCTTCGGCGGCCCGCCCGTTGGTTTGCTGAGCCACGGCCCTCTAAGCTAAGGAGCAGGCTGCATCGCTGCGCTGGGCCGTGAGTGATGGGCCGCACGCGTCAAGCCGACCCGCTAAGTCTGAGCCACGCGCGCTGAGCCGAGCCGCCGCGTTTTTCTGAGCCGCGTGCGCGCGGAGTGGGCTGGCGCGCCTGGGCTGCTCGCCGGCCGGCCGTCCGTCTGCGCTCGCTGATGGGCCGCGGGCGCGCGCAAGCTGAGCCTCGCGTCCGCGCGCGCGCGCCGCTGAGTGCGTGTCTCTGGGCCGCTGGGCCACTTAGTAGCTGGGCCGCGCGCGGTTTTAAGTGGGTTTTAGTTTCTGTGGGCTGTTGTGGGTGATTTCAAGCCACGGGCTGAATTCATTTTATCATGTACTAAGTTTTAAGTAAATTTATAGTTTAAGCACCTATTAATCCCTGTTTTAAGCTAAGTTAATTACTGCATAAGTCTTTTATTTAAGATGTTGGTGTTCATATAATTTTTCTGCTAAGTTATTTAAGATGATCACTGAAATTTAAGTTTAAATCCACCTTATACTTAGAGATGCCTCTAGATAAATGGAACCACCGGGAAATTTATTTAGTGTAAACTTGTGTTTATTTCAACCACCGTTGTTTATTCATGTGTATTAAGATGAATTTCGTTTGTTTTCCCCACCGGTGATTGCAAATTGAAATTTAATGCATGTTTTAATCAGACCACCGTAGGGTTATTTCATGCTTTTATTCGCATTTCTTTGTATATTTACTAAGCTAAGTTTTTTTATTTGTCTTTTATTTCAGTGACAAATGTCAACTCCGTTGCATCGTACCTCAACAACATCAAGCCGCTCAACGGAGCGAACTTCCCCGAGTGGAAAGGACAGATTCAGACGTGCCTGATGTGGAACGACCTTGATCTCGCACTCAGGGAAGATAAGCCTGCTGCTCCTACTGCTGGGGGCACTACCACTGCTATTGAGATGTGGGAGAGATCCAACCGCCTCGCCATCATGGTCATGACTCAGACAATCAGCGCCGGCATTAAGGGGGCTATTCCCACTAAGAATGCTGCTGGTGTTGATCTCACTGCTAAGGAGCTCCTGGCTAAGATTGAGGAGAACTTCAAGAGCTCATCTAAGACTTATGCAAGCACCCTGATGCTGAAATTAGTCTCCTCTCAGTACAATGGTCAGAATGGAATCAAGGAGCACATCCTCAACATGTGTGACATGGCAAATAAGCTTAAGGAGATGCAGATGGAGATCTCTGATGGTTTCCTTGTGCATTTCATCATGACTTCACTTCCTCAACAGTATGCTGTTTTTAAGATAAACTACAACACCAACAAGACTGTTTGGTCTATCAGTGATTTAACAAGCTACTGAGATGAAGGATGTGGTCAACATGGTTGGCAATCTCAGTCTCAATGGCACTCCTAAGAACCAGCATGAGTCAGGCAGCAGCAAGCAAGGCAACAAGAAGCATTCTAAGAAGAATGGGAACAAGAGTTTTGGTCCCAAGAATGACAACAAGTTTAAGCGTGCTCACCAGTCTATGGGTGGCAAGATGACTTGCTCTTTCTGCGATTCACCCAATCATCTTCAGAAAAACTGTGCAGGCTTTAAGGAATGGCTAAAGAAGCAAGGTAACATTCAATATGATGTTGTCTCCTTTATTGATGAATTATTCTTAGCTGATTTTTCCCCTAGTACTTGGTGGATTGACTCAGGTGCCACTGTGCACATTTCCAATTCATTGCAGGCATTCCATACGATCCAAACTATAAGAAGGGGGGAGCGAAATCTAAGAGTGGCTGATGGGAACGGCGTTGAGGTTGAAGGTGTTGGAAGCTTCGTCTTAGAGTTGCCAGGCGGCTTCCAGCTTAGTTTAGATGAAGTTCTTTATGTTCCTAGTTTGAAAAGAAACCTTATTTCAGTTTCAGCTTTAGCAGATTCAGGACACGTTTGTGTATTTGATAAAGACAAGTGTGTGATTCAGTTTAATTCAATAAATGTGGGTCTTGCTGAAAGGCAAGGCAAACTCTATATGCTCTCTTTAAGTAATGATTCTGTGATGAATGTTGCTAATGTTTCTAATAAACGTAAGCGTTTTAATGAGACCTCATCGAAGCTGTGGCACTATCGCCTTGGCCACATTTCGAGGGGGAGAATGGATCATCTCATTAAAGAAGAAATAATAGAGAAATTAGACTTATCAGACTTAGAGCAGTGCATCGACTGTGTTAAGGGGAAATACGCTAAGAAAATTAAGAAAGGCTCTACTAGGAGTACGGGCGTGTTAGAAATAATTCACACAGACATCTGTAGCCCTCTCTCTGTAGAATCAGTGGATGGTTATGATTCTTTTATAACATTCACTGATGATTATTCCCGCTATGGACACATCTACCCTATCCGTAAACGTTCAGATGCGTTAGAAATATTTAAGATATATCAGAAAGAAGTTGAGAAACAGCATAATACTACCATTAAGATAGTAAGATCGGACAGGGGAGGTGAGTACTACGGGAGACATGCACAGTATGGTCAAATTAAGGGACCATTTGCTAAGTATTTAGAAGAAAATGGCATAAGAGCTCAGTACGCCATGCGAGGCGAACCATAGCAAAATGGAGTTGCTGAGCGTCGCAACCGTACGCTCATGGATATGGTACGGAGCATGCTCAGTCATTCTAGCCTTCCTGTGGAGCTGTGGATGGAAGCATTAAAGATAGCCGCTCATATACTAAACCGGGTTCCGTCTAAGTCAGTTCCCAAGACACCTTTTGAGTTGTAGAATGGGAGGAAACCGTGTTTAAATTACTTAAAAGTATGGGGCTGCCCTACTGAGGCAAAGTTGTTTGATCCACAACACAAGAAATTAGATTCTAAAACAATAAGCTGTCATTTTATTGGATACCCAGATAAGTCAAAGGGGTACAAATTTTATTGCCCTGGTCGCTTCAATAAGTTTGTAGAGACTAGACATGCTGTGTTCCTAGAGGACTCGGACGTTAATGGAATTTTTCCAAGGAGGGAAATCAGTCTCGAAGAATTACGGGTTGAGCTTCCAGAACCAGTCATTCAAGAGTCTACGGAGGTATATCAGTATGTAGCACCAGTGATTCCCCCTACTCAAATGAGCAGCACTGCGCCAACTGCTGATATTCAGCAGGAAAACGTGGAGCCACCTCTAGAGCCTCAGGTACCAGCTAATGTTCAGGCGGAAGAAATTCCACAAGAAATACCTCAACATATTCCTGAACCAGTTGCGATCGAACCATTAAGAAGATCACAAAGGGAGAGGAAGAAAGCTATTGATCCTAGAATTTATGAGACATTTTTAAGTGAGGATTTATATGATGTTGGGAAAATTAATGATCCTGCCACATTCAAACAGGCCATGCAAGAAGAACTTAAGTCTATGGGTGCAAATAAAGTCTGGGAATTAGTAGAAGTTCCTAATGGGATCAAACCAGTAGGCTGCAAATGGGTCTACAAAACTAAACGTGATTCCAGAGGGAACGTTGAACGTTTTAAGGCCAGGCTCGTGGCAAAAGGGTTTACACAGAAGGAAGGAGTTGATTATAATGAAACATTTTCTCCTGTGTCTACCAAAGATTCCTTTCGAATCGTTATGGCATTAGTAGCACATTTTGATATGGAGCTACATCAGATGGATGTTAAGACTGCGTTCCTTAATGGAAATTTAGATGAGACTATTTACATGGCTCAACCGGAAGGTTTTGCTGTTAAGGGTAAGGAACATATGGGATGCAGATTAAAGAAATCCATTTATGGACTAAAGCAAGCATCCAGACAGTGGAACCTTAAATTCGATGAAGTCATTAAGAAATTTGAATTTAAGGAGACTAATGCAGATAGCTGCATCTATGTCAAAGCAAAGGGTGGAAAGATAATAATCTTAGTGCTGTATGTGGATGACATACTATTAGCTTGCAATGATAAGAATATGTTGCGTGAGACTAAGAATTTTTTTCATCCAACTTCGATATGAAGGATCTTGGTGATGCCTCGTATGTGCTTGGCATTGAGATACACCGAGACAGAGCTCAAAGAATACTAGGATTATCTCAGAAAGCATATATTGAGAAAATGCTTAGAAGATATAATATGGAAAAGAGCAACACTTCACCTGTTCCTATTCACAAGGGCGATAAGTTTAGTGAAGAACAGTCCCCTAAGAATGACTTAGAAAGAGAAAGAATGGAGAACGTTCCCTATGTTTCTGCCGTTGGAAGCATAATGTATGCACAAGTCTGTACGCGTCCTGACTTGGCATTCGCTGCCGGAGTTTTTAGTAGATATCAGTCTAAACCCGGATGGGCTCACTGGGTTGGTGTCAAAAAGGTGTTAAGATATTGGCAAGGCACTAAAGACTATATGCTCACATATAGGAGATCAGATAATCTTGAGGTTGAGTGTTACACTGATGCTGACTTTGCTGGTGATGAAGATGATAGAAAGTCTACTTCTGGCTATGTCTTCATGCTAGCAGGGGGGCAATTTCATGGAGAAGTCGTAAGCAAGGTGTAACTGCTGCATCGACAATGCAAGCTGAATTTGTGTCATGTTTTGATGCAACAGGACAGGCCGTGTGGCTCAAAAGTTTCATACCGGCATTAAGAATTGTGGATAGTATCTCGAGACCTATCACAATGCACTGCGACAATCAAGCTGCAGTTTTCTTCGCGGCTAACGATAAATTAAGTGGTGCTTCTAGGCACATTGATATTAAGTATCGTGTCGTGAAAGAAAGAAATCGGGACCGCACTTATAAGATTGAGCACATAAGTACAAAAGAAAATATTGCGGATCCGCTCACAAAAGGCATACCACCATTCCTCTTTCAGAAACATGTCCTAGGTATGGGATTGGTTGATAGCCTTGATAAGGTCCTGGTCCAGGGCCATTAGTTTTTCCCCAAATAAGAATAAATAGTCCTAACAAAGTTTTTCAGTATAGACTATGGGTAATGTTGTCCCAGTGTGCCGTAGTGCTGCTGACAACGCATTGGTCTGGTACTTGCTGATTTACTGAGAAGGGATTTTAGTTTAAGTTAGTGATTAATTAAGTATTAGTTTAAGTTTTAAGTTTAAGTTTGTTTGACCTTCGGTCAAGGGGGAGAATGTTGGATATCGGTTTGACCTCGGTCAACCAACAGACCGAGGATTAGGGGGAGCGTATCTCGCCCCCCTAATTCGAGATAGAGTCCAACTAACCTAAGTCAGTTTTGCCTTGATCGGGAGGTAAAAATCTAGATATGTACGGACTCGGCCCCGAGCCTACAGCGCAGACTATATAAGGAAAGGGTCCCCCCACGGGTCCCTTCACGCCAAACGAGATTCCTCGTTAACCCTAATCCACCCACCGATCCCTAAGCGCGCTGGAAGGTCTGGAAGCTCGAGCCGCGTGTCCTGGGCAGTGTCGTTGGCGTCCTGAAGGCCATCGATACCCTCAGAAGACGCTCAAGGAACGACTACGCTACAAGCCCGACGAAGCTCTCGCTACTACTACTTCCTCACGCGACACCGACGCCATGGACAACAACAGCGCCAGTATAGAGCCGAACTCATCTCTTTTTCCGCTTTAGTTAAGGTTTTAGATGTGATCTTGTTAGACTAGTAGATCCTGTTCACGTTTAATATGCTAAGTATTGTTAGTTTGATCTAACAGGATTGAGGGGCCCACCACGGACTAAACCGCCTCAACTCTGTGTGTGCACATGCAGACAACATTTGGCACCCACGTGTCGGCCACCCTGAAGAAGCATGATCCAGGGGAGGCCAAGGCAGGGTTCGGCCGAACGGCCGACCCGACCTTGAGACGTCCCATCTCCACCTTCCACGTGTCGGCTTGTGGTGCTATCCTGAAGGTTGGTTTGTAGTGGATGCTGAGAATATTCGCTCGGAGGACTGCCCCTTGGTGCTTATAAATATGAGGTAGGGGGCTCCAAATGAAGACATACAACTTTTGGGCAATTCACTCTCTTCCTTAGGCTCTAGGCTTAGTGGAGCAGGCTAGAGTAGCTCTATTCAGGTTCTAGGTCTCATTTGAGCTTGGGCAAGGCTATTGTATCTCTTAGTTCTAGGATGAATTTGATCTACTTTGATTATTTATCTTCTCCATACAATATTTGTCTTGGTCATGATATGATTGAGCTGTGTTCATGTTCTTGTTATCGTGATATGCTTGGCTTATATGCTAGTTTAGTCTTATACCCTTGCATTGATAGTAGAGATATGAGTGCCCTCTCTTGTATTAGACTTTGCTCTAGTTCAATTAGAATATGGTTGTATGTCTTGCATGATTCTCATGATCAAAGCCACGGTATAGGTTCACGGGCTATTCTTATAGTAACGGCATCGATCCAAGTCTCAATAGTCTGGAACGGTCGATGTGTTGTGAACAATGCGAGCATGGAGCTCGGGTTGGAATCAACGGTAGATTATGAGTGTTCCCCATGGTTTGGCTTTGGCTGGGGTAGACAACGGGTGGTGATAGCCCCATTGGACCCTCTGAAATCCCCCACGTTCGGGTTCACTTTAGGAGTTCTGAAATGAGTAACAACCTGGCTGTGCTTAAGCATCAAGGGAGGTTATCTCCCCTTTACCTGGGTGCTTTGGCTTGTTTCATGATGATGTATAGTATGTTTCTCTAACTTGACATGTGCATGTATGTGAAGTGTTTAGAACCTAGATGCTAACTCTTAGTCCTTTTCGTAGCCTAGATGACCTTGAGATGAACCCTAGTGTGTGTCACACTACCCATATCCTATTTTATCCTGACCCCTGTCCTTTGTACATGATTCTATCCATGCTATCGCTATATTCATGATTGCAACAGTATTCTTTAACCTACCCGCCTTGCTTTGGGAAATACGATACCCTTGGGAATACTCGTGGGTGAAGTGCTACAATGGTATATCTGTGCACTTGCGGATTCATTCGCAATTGTTAGATTAGCACATGGCAGTTCTAGCGGTACCACTGGGCAACTAGTAGTGACGTTAGTAAGTGTCAACAAGCATTTCTTGCGCCGTTGCCTGGGAAGGCACTGGTTAAAAGAATTACTTTGCACATGTTTATATGCATAGATGGTAGATCTTTACTCAGGCAGTCTAATGGTAGATATGTCTTCTTTATCTTTGATGATGAAGACAGGTAGTGTATGACTGGTTTCGAGTTGCCAATAAATTTTATTGAAGATCTCTAGTCATTGGTGAGAAGGGTATAATCTCGTATCGTCCTCCTCAGATTACTCTTTCGGCAACTGTTGGCGCTCTTAATTGACACACTTTTACCCCTGTTTAACTCCGATATTTGAATGAATTTAATATCTAAACTATTGATCATACCTCATAACCGGGCTATAAATATTTCACCTTTCGGACGACACCCATTCATTCGAAGCAGAAGCCGAGGAACTTGAGGGACAACCATCTACGGAGAGCTGAGGGTCGTGAAGTTGTCTAGAGGCTAGCCTAGGCTAGGCTCTAGCCGGCGGGATCACCCTATGAGGTAGATCACGCCGGAGTTCTAGAGCTAGGAGTCACAAGAAGGTATGGCCACGGTTGTGATCTTGTGATGTACAATCAATCATGGTAAAGTAATATATGTGTTCCGATTCATTTGTGATCCGTTGCCTCCATCTCTGATTTCATTCTCTCTCGAGTTTGCTTATTCCAATCTATGGTCGACGTAGATTGCATAGGGTGTTCTTATAGTCATGGTGACTAGAGGTGCATACCCAGATCTATCGAGTAGTATGACACGAACTTGTGTTCGTGCCCTTGTAACTAACCACACTGATAGGGAGCATCGTGACAGGGTGTGCCCCGTGTAAGGTGGCATTCTCGGGAGTTGGACCGGAGGGTAGAGATTTAAAGATGCATTGAATGAAAACCATGTTTTGGTTGCCAATCTAGCTAGAACTACAATATATGCATAGGCTAGGCTTTATCCTAGATGAGTTACCTCTTGTTCATAAGTGTTTATGCATGATCATGTTCACAATCATCTTGTACCTAGATCAATGTTTCTTGATGCATAGTTAATCTAGGGTTTGTGACGTTGTTTCCACAAATTGATAACCATGGGAGGGTACTCTCTTGAGGGAAGAGCTACAACTGATCCGTGCACTTGCGGTGGATCTTGACGTGCGTTTGTGCCACCAACAGCAACCGAACCAGCTTCCCTTGTGCCATCTACATCAACTCCTATGGCTCAGAAGCCCGTCAACAAGTGCTCGGCTCCTTCTACCGCTCAAGTGCTGCAAGGCCCTGCTGTGGACATTGGAAACGAGAACTTTGAGATCAAGACAGACCTAATCACGATGGTATAGGCCAGCCCATTTTGTGGCAAGGCCAATGAGGACGCAAGCGCCCATCTGCAACAGTTTCAGGAGCTGTGCAGCACCTTCACCATAAGAGGAGTAAGTGAAGATGCTATCCGTCTTTGGCTGTTTCCGTTCTCTCTACTTGGGAGAGCGAAGCAATGGTTCCATGCAAACCGGGACAAGATTGGTACGTGGGAGAATTGTGTCACTGCATTCCTCGCGAAGTTCTTTCCGTTGGGCAAAACCAATGCCCTGCGTGGAAGGATTTCGAGTTTTGAGCAAGCTACATCAGAATCTATCCCCGAGGCGTGGAAAAGGCTCCAGGAGTATGTCTTGGCCTGTCCTCACCACGGGATGTGTAACTGCCTTATTCTACAGAGTTTCTATAATGGGTTGACTCCGACATCCCGAGGCCATGTTGATGCTGATGCTGGAGGTGCTTTCTTCTCATGGACCCCTGAAGTTGCTACAATTTTGATTGAGAAGATGGTGACCAATCATGGGTGGAGCGATAAACTACTCCAATCCCGTCAAAGAAGTACGCATACCATCAAGGAAGCGGATGCGCTTACTTAGAAGCTGGACCTCCTCATGAAGAAGGTGAATGATATCACTCAATAAAAAGTTGCTATGTCCAAAGCGGTGTTGCCCATGGACTCTCACATGACCTGTGAAGTCTGTGGCAATACTGGGGACTCAGGGAATTACTGCCCTACGACCCTGGAAGACGCGATGTACATGAACGACAACAACAACTTCCGTCCACAAGGATGCCAAGGGTGGAATTCACAACACCCTTACCAAGGAGGTGGCTATGACAAACTCTTTCACCCCTAGCCAGCCGTCCTTTATGGATCTCGTTCTCAGGCAACCCAAAATTAATGAAGGATTCAACAAGAAGATGGCTGCCAATGAGAAGTCCTTAGAAGGCCTAAATACAAAGCTTTATAGTCTTTCTTCTGCTCTGAAGAGTCAGCTGAGCTTCAACAAGATGCTGGAGACCCAACTATCGCAACTGGCAGCCATCATACCGTCAGCTGAAAATGGGAGGATCCCAGGGCAACCCGAAGCTTCCCATAATGTCTATGTCGTAATTGCAAGATGGGATTATGCATTTCCTCCCACTCGTGCAGGAAGGCCCATACAATAGCCATGGGATGAACCAGTGACCAGGCATGGAAGAGACCCAGGCTATCTGGTAATCAAGTGCTCGATCTACGATTGTCACTTCAAGCAGGCACTATGTGACCTTTGGGCCAGTATGAATATCATGCCCAAGGCCATATTTGAGAGGTTGAATTATCCTAATCTCTCTCCAACCATGGTGAGGCTTCAACTAGCCGATTCAACAATCCGATATCCAGAAGGAATAGTGCAAGGTCTCCTAGTGAAAGTCAGGAACCGCTACGTCTTCGTGGACTTTGTAGTGTTGGATATGGAAGGTGATAGGGAGATGCCGCTCATCCTAGGGCGACCCTTCCTATATGATGCCAAGGGAAGGATCGATGTGGGGGCTAGAGTGATATGTTTCCACATCGGGAGAAAGAACATGACATTCAAGTTCTAGCCTCAAGAAGAGCAATGTTATGTGATTAACCCGGACGACGAATGGACTGGAGAGTGGGTAATACCACAACCCCCGTCTTCAAGACCATCAATCATACCTGGTAAGAAAAAGAAGAACAAGAAGGTGTGGGATAAGAAAGAGCGATCAACCCCATCCACTTCTCCAGAATGGGGTGACGAATGGAATTAAAATACCGGAGAAGAGTCCCGCTCGTCAGACTTTAAAAGGGTAAGCCCTTCGCCAGAAGGTAAATTCTGTAGTTATCTCATATTTGCCTTTTCAAAATTTGGATTTCCATTCATTTTATTTTCGCATTGCTTATTTGAATTTTCCAAACCACCATTTGCACACTAGCATTATTTCTAGCCTTTTCCCCCTTTTTTCTAAATTTCTGGAGCAACTTTAGTCCACGCAGCACGGCATGACATCATGTAGCCGTTCGTGGGTGACTTGGCAAAAGGTGGGACCGGTGGGTCGGCCGAACCCGTCCGTTGGTCGGTGGGCCCCAGTCGGCGCCCAACGGCTCCTAGCCATTGAGGCTTGGCCCTATTTCGGTGCAACGGCCCCTTGCTCCATAAATAGATTCTGAGAGGGGGTGTGTTTCATCCATATACACTTCCACTCTTTCACTCCCTCTCCACTCATTTGCTCTTGGATTTTCATTGGAGTTTTGATCAAAATCAAGTGCAAGAAATCTGTTTCTCTGTGGCCTGGCTACAAGAAAGTTGTTTGATGTTCTCAAGTGTTGGCAAGCATGAAGGGTGTACTCCGAAAGGCTGCCGAATTCATTAGGAAGATGGGGGATTGTTGGCAGTCCTTAGCCTAACAGATAAATCCGCAAGCGTACGGATACCGATGTAGCTTTCACCTGGGAGTGTTCCAAGGTATCGAATCCACGAGGAACGAAAAGTGTACTAGAAGTGGTTCTGGTTTATCCAGGGACGACGGGAGCGAAGAAGAACAGATAAGCTGGGCTGAGGTAATCTAATGTCAACTTACTAACCTCCTATCAGGAATACTTGATTCCTCTAGTTGCTTCGACGGCTAGAACGGGAGAACCTCAGAACGGGGTGAGAGAGGGGGTTCTCCGGGCTCAGCACTACTGTTATGAGTACACCCGAACGTGGTGGACTACGAAGGACGGACAGGGCTGTCACCACCTGCCGCCTACCACTGCAGTTCCGTGGGGTGCAACACAACCTGAGGTAGCTAGCCAGCACAGGCACCACGCCTAAGCTTTCAGCTACTGACCTCCACCCAACGCGAAGGGCTATAGAGGAAACCCCAAACAAGAGTCGCTGTCACTCACGCAGACTCAGGTACCCGCAACTAGAGAAAGCATTCAAGAACTACTAATGTAAGGAGAGAAAGCAGTAAAGACAAAAGAAGAGGAACTTTACTCGAACTGAAGCTTCATTCCTCGGAGGCACAAAGTTGGAGAGGGGCCGACACTTCAGGCTCCTCTCCGGACTCTCACCTCACCACTCTCCCTATTTTCTAAGCTAGATAGGTAGCACTACACTACACTTGGACTTCTCCCTTTCACCATGGTGTGTTGAATGGGGGTGGAGGTCGCCTTTTATAGCCTTCCAAGGGCGGTATCACGCGTAATTGTCACGCCACCATCTTGCTTAGCATCCACGCGAAAGGGGAGGCGTAACGGCCATGGAAGTAGGCCGGCCGGCCTCATCAAGGCCGTTCGGCCTGGGTTGGTCGCCATCTGGCACCGACTTTCTTGTGGACGCTCCTGATGATGTCCTGATGACGGTTGTGGTGGCGTTCACCTCAAGCTCGACAGTTGGGGGCCGGCCGGCCTAGGGGAGGCCTGTTCGGCCTGGCCCTGGCGCCTCTCGGCCCTCCGTTGCACCGACTCGCTCATCAACGGTTGCATGTTGTCCCTTGAGGCGGTTTTGGTTGCGTAGAGTTGAAGTTGTCCGAGAATCCTAGGTGGGTGGACCTTCCAATCCATGGCCTAGGCCTTTCGGTCTTAACTTCATTTATTCTTGTCAATTCTTGCTTGGGGTCCATTGGTGACTCCTAAGGTCCTTGTGCAAAGTTTGGAGCATTTTGGGGATGATTGTAGGCCGGCCGGCCTTGTCCAGGCCGATCGGCCTAAGTCAGGCCGACCGGCCTGGCAGGGTTCTGCCGGCGATCTTCCCGGACGCGTAACTTTCTCGTCCGGACTCCGAATTGGGTCATCCAAATATCCATTTCGATCATCTCGGAGAGCTCTTCGACATGGTGCTGTCAAATATGTGATTTGGGTCACTTTTGCACCATGTCCAAGTCTCCTTTGTCTCGGGATGAACCTTTACTTGTATGATTTCACCGATGTTGGTATTATGCACCATATTACCTATATTTCCTTGCAAAACATATTGGTGCACAAAACTTGTGGAACTCATTAGTTTAAATAAAATATTATATGAGAATCACTTAGTTCCTTATTAAGTTGGGAAGGTTGACGGTCAAAAGTGGCATATAGTGGCCGTCAACACACCCCCACGCTTAGATCTTTGCTCGTCCCGAGCAAAGGGTAGGATTAGAACGCCGGGCCAAGCAAGAACTAAGGTGGACTTTGATGCACAACTTCTCAAGGTAATAGCTAGCATAAACGTTATTCCAAAACATTTCTCATACCTATGGGGTTTGAAGTGGCTATGATACCTGCCTTGAGCGGTTGAAAAGTGGAACAACTCGAATGAAGATATAACTTCCCTCTTCATCAACCATACTTGGAGTTTTTTTTAGAGAAGAATACCTTAGCTCATAAGATCCTCAGATGGCACTCTCGAGTCGCTCATGTGGTATTTTCATTCCTCACTGAGGCCAGTAGCCAGCCTCTCCCTACAATCTATAGGCTTATGTGGAGCTCGGGTAGGGGAAATGTAGGCCCACCTATGTTGTGTATATTGTTAAGTCAAAAATTGGTCCTAGTGGAAGTTGTGACACTTCATATTCCGATCATTGAGAAATAGATAATCAAGGATGGGGGAGAAAATGGACACAACACAAGCACAATGGATTGTGATGAACAAACCATAAATTATGCTTTTGAAAGAATATGGCCTTGAGCGGTACTCTTTATTTTGCATGGATCCCTATTAGGACTTTCAAGACTTGAAACTATCGAGCTCTCTATCTCTCTTTTTTTTCTTTGCCCATAACTAGGCAAGTTTTTTTTTTTTTGCTCGATAGATCCATGTCTTCTCTCAAATATGGGGAAGGGATGGCTAGAGTATTTATTTTGAAAGGCCATATTTGTGGATAGGATTTGGTCAAGGGTATATGGATGAAATGATTTTTGTTTGGTTTGATGGAGGAATGTCTGATGAAAGTGGATGCAAGAATCCATTTTGGAATCAGCATCTCCAGACATGGAAAGGCTAGCACTAAAGGATAGACGCAAAGGAAGAACTGATCGGTATTGAAATGTCACTTTCCCATAAGGACACAAAGTTTGACAAAACTCAACACAACTATATAGGTGACATATGTATAGGTTTGAGCATGTGAAATATTTGGCTCTGGTAGGAATTTTCAACCATTGAGGGATTCTGAGCCTAAGGGTTTTCATGATTTTTTTTCAAAGAAAAGTCTCCAAGTAAGAATTAATAAGAAGAAAGAAACACTTCTATCTCATTATCTCACACTCGTCAACAACTTAGGCAAGATCCTCCTGAATTTCTGATCCCACAAGCATAGAGTACGAGTTAAGGAATAAAGCTTGTGCTCGCCGACATGTGAGATGCTAAGTTGTGATCAAGATAACTTGTTGTATGTATATCATCATTCATTTTTTTATATGAACAAGAGGCTCAATCCAAAGATATGAACATTATGAAATAACCTCAAGTGGGGGAATAAAAGTGCAAACCAGCGTTGAAGGATTGACCATGCTTTGCTTCGTGCTCAAATTATGTCCTCCCCCACGCTCAGATTTTGCGACACTTGGTGCCAAAAACTGAGCGTCTGAGGCTGTAGCCTTTTGCCCAACTCTTCGTTTATTTGAGTCTCAACCTGAAAGGTTAGTGACAAAAATACCCGAAGGAAGCGAGTCCTAAAATTATGTCATGAAACTTTGTTCGGTTTTATTCATTGAAAATAAAGATTTTTTATTGTTATTATCATTTTTTATGATGGAATTTGAAAGAAGGAAAGAAAAAAATGAATGAAAAGACGGGTTACCTCCCGGCAGTGCTTGTTTATGGTCAAAAGCTCGACCTTGGGAGCCTCTTTTCGAAGTAGCAGCTAGCTTGGTGTTGTGGCTCCCTCCATCACCAATCTTCGAATGTCGTTTCT
The DNA here is from genome assembly GCA_015476505.1 of Urochloa ruziziensis. NCBI lineage: Eukaryota > Viridiplantae > Streptophyta > Magnoliopsida > Poales > Poaceae > Urochloa > Urochloa ruziziensis. The sequence goes on along the minus strand of CM027126.1, from coordinate 38,807,964 downwards.
CTAGCTGCAAGGTTAGCACAACAAACCACGACGAGATTTGCAATACTTATGATAAACAAAATCATCCATAACCACCCTTTTGAAATTGTTTTGATGGGGCATGTGATGGTTGGAGTCATCGTGTGTGCTAATGGTGGGAGTAGATGGAGTATCCACAGGGAAACATGGATCTTTGGGTTTCTCAAAGACGAAATATCCATGCTCATCATTTTCTTCCGAACCCGACATGGAATTTGCTACCTCAGGAATATCTATAGAGCAAACATTTTCAGAATCAAGCCTGTAGTATTCTTGAGGCGTATCTTTCTCTTCGATATGGAAGTCTTTTGATTTTTCTGGATCAAGAAGGAAAGCATTCTCCTCGAAATCGCAAAATTGATATGATGTTGGGAATTCTGAGGGGTTTGACGAGATAGGAGCTTTGAACTCCTCATCGGAAAATTCGAATTCATCTTCCGAGAATTGAAACTCCGGATCGAGGGATGGTGAATCCTCCTTAGGAGCTTTGAACTCCTCATCGAAAATTTGAATTCATCTTCCGAGAATTGAAACTCCGGCTCGAGGGATGGTGAATCCTCCTTAGGGGATTCAGACTTGTCCCTTGAGTATTGGAGACCCGGGAGTGTTGAGAATCGGGATGCCGTCTTAAAGAATGGAACATACTGCTGGGCATCGATCCAGGATTCTTCTTGTGGGTCGGAGGTCACTACTTCAGATTTTCTGTAAGCATCATCTTCTTTTCCTGGTGATGATGGGACATCACCATATGCTATCGATTCATCGTCATCGAACATGGAATAAAAGAAAGGTTGATGATGATCATAGGAGGGCTTAGGATCTGAGGTAGGGGGTTTTGGTTCGGCAACGTTCTGTGGGCAAGGTGATGGGGAATGACCAAAAGCATTCATTCTATCAGCAGGCTCTTGAGATTTTTTCAGGCAGATCTTCGTATACTCCGGTGTGCTCAGTATCCTTGAGCATCTTATCTAGGATGGCTCTCCCCTCACTTACGGTTAAGAAGAAGAAAGAACCTTTAGAAGCTGCATCTAAAAGGAGTGCACTCTCTTTTCTAAGACCACCAGCAAAGTGTTGTAGGCGCATAGCCTCGGGTATACCCAAATCTGGCCCTGAAGCTAAAAGTTTGGTGAAACGAGCCCAAGCTGCTCCCAAAGATTCTCCCTCTCGTTGCTTGAAAGAGAGGGCTTCTGTACGAAGGGCAATGACCTTCGATACGGGGAAGAATTTGAGACAAAACTCATCTTTGAGGGTATTCCAATCACCTTTTACGGTCCCTACGGTCATATAATACCATTCTTTGGCAACTCCAATAGGGAGAATGAAAAGAGCTTCCATTTCACCGTTTCATGGTGCATGCCTGGTATTGAGATGATAGAGCAGTTCTGTTCGAATTCTCGTAGGTGGGTGTAAGGATTTTCATCCTTGTGCCCAGAGAAAGATTGTGATCGAACCAAGGCTGCAAGACTAGGGCGGATCTCGAAGCCTGAAGTATGGATGGGGTGTGATGAAGGTGGAGGCACCCAATGATTATGCCCTGGTGCCGAGAACTGACGGAGGGTAATGGATTCCATGGGGAAGGTGGGATAGAAATTTTTTTTAACAAGGGATGGTATGGTAGGTGGAGTGATACAAGGATAAACTAGAATGATACTAGTACAGCTACCGTTCCCCGGCAACGGCGCCAGAAAGCTTGTTGGCAGTCCTTAGCCTAACAGATAAATCCGCAAGCATACGGATACCGATGTAGCTTTCACCTGGGAGTGTTCCAAGGTATCGAATCCACGAGGAACGAGAAGTGTACTAGAAGTGGTTCTGGTTTATCCAGGGACGACGGGAGTGAAGAAGAACAGATAAGCTGGGCTGAGGTAATCTAATGTCAACTTACTAACCTCCTATCAGGAATACTTGATTCCTCTAGTCGCTTCGACGGCTAGAACGGGTAGAACCTCAGAACGGGGTGAGAGAGGGGGTTCTCCAGGCTCAGCACTACTGTTATGAGTACACCTGAACGTGGTGGACTACGAAGGACGGACAGGGCTGTCACCACCTGCCGCCTACCACTGCAGTTCGTGGGGTGCAACACAACCTGAGGTAGCTAGCCAGCACAGGCACCACGCCTAAGCTTTCAGCTACTGACCTCCACCCAACGCGAAGGGCTATAGAGGAAACCCCAAACAAGAGTCGCTGTCACTCGCGCAGACTCAGGTACCCCAACTAGAGAAAGCATTCAAGAACTACTAATGTAAGGAGAGAAAGCAGTAAAGACAAAAGAAGAGGAACTTTACTCGAACTGAAGCTTCATTCCTCGGAGGCACAAAGTTGGAGAGGGGCCGACACTTCGGCTCCTCTCTGGACTCTCACCTCACCACTCTCCCTATTTTCTAAGCTAGATAGGTAGCACTACACTACACTTGGACTTCTCCCTTTCACCGTGGTGTGTTGAATGGGGGTGGAGGTCGCCTTTTATAGCCTTCCAAGGGCGGTATCACGCGTAATTGTCACGCCACCATCTTGCTTAGCATCCACGCGAAAGGGGAGGTGTAACGGCCATGGAAGTAGGCCGGCCGGCCTCATCAAGGCCGTTCGGCCTGGGTTGGTCGCCATCTGGCACCGACTTTCTTGTGGACGCTCCTGATGATGTCTGATGACGGTTGTGGTGGCGTTCACCTCAAGCTCGACAGTTGGGGGCCGGCCGGCCTAGGGGAGGCCGTTCGGCCTGGCCCTGGCGCCTCTCGGCCCTCCATTGCACCGACTCGCTCATCAACTGATTGCATGTTGTCCCTTGAGGCGGTTTTGGTTGCGTAGAGTTGAAGTTGTCCGAGAATCCTAGGTGGGTGGACCTTCCAATCCATGGCCTAGGCCTTTCGGTCTTAACTTCATTTATTCTTGTCAATTCTTGCTTGGGGGTCCATTGGTGACTCCCTAAGGTCCTTGTGCAAAGTTTGGAGCATTTTGGGGATGATTGTAGGCCGGCCGGCCTTGTCCAGGCCGATCGGCCTAAGTCAGGCCGACCGGCCTGGCAGGGTTCTGCCGGCGATCTTCCCGGACGCGTAACTTTCTCGTCCGGACTCCGAATTGGGTCATCCAAATATCCATTTCGATCATCTCGAGAGATCTTCGACATGGTGCTGTCAAATATGTGATTTGGGTCACTTTTGCACCATGTCCAAGTCTCCTTTGTCTCGGGATGAACCTTTACTTGTATGATTTCACCGATGTTGGTATTTATGCACCATATTACCTATATTTCCTTGCAAAACATATTGGTGCACAAAACTTGTGGAACTCATTAGTTTAAATAAAATATTATATGAGAATCACTTAGTTCCTTTATTAAGTTGGGAAGGTTGACGGTCAAAAGTGGCATATAGTGGCTGTCAACAGGTTTTTCTCGACATGGTTTTTTGGAAGAGCTCTCTGGTTTGACTGCGTTGGCAAACTTACACTTCGATGTAATGGCATTATGAACCCGACTCTTTGTTTGATGCACAAGTGGATTGTTGACAGCTGTTAAACCCCATATTTAGGCCGTGAACTCCTGCCTAAAACACATAAAATATGATCATCAACATAGTGGTAGGAGTTATTTCTAACAAGTTACATGAGTGTTGGTGAATATTTATATGCAGTTCATTTAACTATGGAAATGAAATAGGAATGCATCTAAGTGGCCAAACCATCACAACTCCAACCAACCAGAGGCTGTCACATAGGCTTCCCACGGATCCATGGCCCCACAAGAGCAAGAAACACACTTCCGACCAATCAGAGCAAAGCACACTGATCTATGGGCCCATCTAAGGGAGTAAAACATCTCATTTTGACCCACACATCTGGGATGAGCTCGAAGGCCCACATACCAGTCACCTGGCCAAATCTGGATACGAACAGCGAAGTTGGGGGTTCGGCCGAACCCTGGCCCCGTTCGTGATCAGCTTCCACGTGTAAGCTCCAAATGACGTCCTGAAGTCAGTTCTGACATGCCTACTTGGAGTTATCACCTTAAGACCTCAGATTCCCACGTCACAAGGAGAAGCATTGGGGGAGAATATCTAGGAAATATTCCCTCAAGGAACTGCATTATCTCAAGGCACCTACCCTCTCCAAGTGCCTATAAATACTAGAGGAGGGGGCTGAATTAGAGACACACTTCACCATCCAACTCTGAGAGCTCCTCTTGTGTTTGGTGTTTAGAGAGTTAGGAAGAGAGTGAGAGGTGTTTAGGAGGAGTGCCAAGGTGTTGGCACTCTCCTCCTAGCTTGTACCTCTACGGATGCTGGTGATCTTCTAATTAGAGTAAAGTGAGTATTTGCATTTCTTCTAATTAGACTAAAGTCACATTTGTGATTTCTTCTCTAGAGTTATCTTTGTTGCCTGAGCAATCTCACCCTATTGCTATGATCATGTGCTTGGCTTATATGCTCTTATGCTAGTCATATACCCTTGCGCCCGTGGTAAAGTCTTGAGTGCCCTCTTATATGCTAAAGATATACTTTAGTGGTTATTAGTTCTTGAAAGAGTGTGAGTCTAGTGTGTGAGTTTGCTCTCCCGCTTGTGGGTTCGTCGCTTCATACCTAGTATGGAGTGCTGTGGTGCAGCCGTGCGTGCATAGACTGGTCAAGCCACAGTAGTAATCGGTAAAGTAGGCATGGTGCCTAGTTATAGGTTACACTTCGATTGCGCATCATAACCCACGGGTTGGCCGTGGTAGGCCGAGGGTGGTGACAGCCCCATTGGACCCTTTGAAATCCCCCACGTTCGGTTAAGTCATAGAGTGATTTTGTATGCCGGAACTCCCTATGGATGCGGGGAGGAGTCGGTGCCTGAAGCAAGTGTGAGCTCAGAGACCGACCTCATTCACGTTAGAACTTTAACTATAGGAATCCTCTCCACCCTCTACCACTCGTTGTGGTGCCTCAATTAGTGGTGTGTCCTTCAGTCGTTAGCATTAGACAGAGCACACACGTTCCTTGGATTCGATACCCTTGGAATACTCTTAGGGGAGAGCTACGACGATATCCGTGCGCTTGCAGTTTTGTCTGTGAACATTAAGAAACGTCAACATGGATCGCCGTCACTCTCTTGCAAAGAGAGGACGTTCGACCCATGCACAATGATGAGCTAGTAATCTTATATGCCGTGATGAACAAAATCAAGAACGCTCCCGTTGTCGCTATGGTTAGACAATGGTTGGAGAATTTCAGGATGACAGGTCCTACTGAGTGTACGTCTTTGATCACATGGATCATCATAGGGAGTGGAGTTACCATAGGGAGTAACATGCACTTCATTGTTACACCTCGCTCCCTCATTGATGAGAAGTACTTGATCCATGGTCATACACTCAAGAAAAGCCCGGATGTTTCCTTGGTTTCTTTTACCGTGGCTATACAAATGAGATTCCGTTACCTAACCCGGAATTTCATTTGTATAATTGCCAGTCTCTGACCATGCCTCTTGTACCACAAGAGGAAGCTTGCAGGCATAGTGTTTCTGGTAGCAGGTCTACTAGGAGAGCGATGAGGAGAGCCACCGCACAGCGGCCGACATTGACATCGACACCAACACCTCAGCCTCAGCCTTCACCACAGACCCCCCTCACTGGGCCCTCTACGGGATACGTAGGCTACGTCACACCCGGCTACATGCCCGGAGTAGCACCTGGGTATGTGTCTAGATGGGACCAGCCACTTCACCCGCACAAGGCCGGGAGTTTGGCATGGAAGGACGCTTCGGCCGGGACTTGGAGGCAGCCGAGTCATAGGGAGAGGACCACCAGCTCTAGCTCTAGTGCCCCCCCCCCCCCCCCGACGACCAGGTCTTGCCACTCTACTTCCACTCGGGACCACGACGCCCTAGCTCAGCAGTTGGGTGAGCTCACCGTGCGCACCGGTGACTTAGAGGAGGTCGTCCACCAGCACACGCAGTCTTCGCAGGACTGGCAGATGATCGGTGAGAGGCTCTTTGCCATGCAGCAGGCACAACAGCATTATCAGGAGCAGATGATGGCCTAATGGCTAGCATTCTCAGGGGTACTACCCTGATCAGCAGCAGTAGCCAAATGCTAGCTTGGGGGTGACACTAGGAGAAGAGGTAATTGTTGGTGGTCGTTACGATACGATTTCGCCACCAACATTCCGTCATATTTCAGGCTCATCCTGCTCACAACAAAGTAAAATTGGTTATTTCTAATGAGTTCCAGAAGTTTTGTATAATTTTTGAGTGCAGGAGCAATCAAGCAAACGATGAAGCAAATTGGGCACAGGGCCAGGCCGGGCGGCCTCGGCTAGGCCGACCGGCCCCCTTCCCCATCTTCTGGCCATGTCATTGATCCACAAGGTTACGAACTTATCAAGGATGAACATGAGCCCAGAAGGCCTAGAGTGGGATTAGCATGGATTGAAGGGCCCACAACATAGGATTCTTGGACAGCTTTAACCGAACGCAACAACTACCGACTTCAGCACATCATCTAGGCAGTCCCTGCAAAGGTCGGTGCCACATGGCACCAAGGCCAGGCCGGCCGGCCTAGACGAGGCCGACCGGCCTACCACCGTGACATCCACGCTTCCCCCTTCGCGTGGATGCTAAGCAGGAGGTGTGCGTGTGTAACACCCCGTACCTTAAAGCATTTAAAAATATATTTTAAATAATTTCCCTTGATTAAAAATGTAATTTTCTTTCCATTAATATTCAAAATGTATTTTAATAACAAAGCTATGCAGTTAATCTTGACATGAGTGATGCATTTGAGTGCTTTAGAAATCCCTTCCAATCTCTAAATTCCAAGAGATGGAAATTTCCGTAAACCCTTTTTTCCCGTTTCCAAATCTTTAGGTTTAATATTCAAATCTAATTTGAATATTAATGTCCAATATTAAACCCTTCCAAAATACCCTATTTCCATATCTCTTTCGAGCCTTCGTCTCAAACTCTACTCGAATTTGAATTCGTATTCAAATTCTAAACCAAAACCTAGTTCAAATAAATAGAAAAACCTCCTTTTCCTTAGCAGGCCGCAACTCCATTTTTTGGCCCAACCCTGGAGTCCAAGTTACATCCCTGAATTTCTCTCCTCACACCGCCTCCTCCCCTTTCCAGCCCGGCCCGGCTCCCCTCTCTTTCCCGCCGCAGCCCACCACCACCGCACGGCCCAGCTCGCCTTCCCCTCCTCCGCCAGCAGCCCAGCCCAGCTCGGCAGCGCGCGCCGCACAGCCTGCCGGCCCACGCGCTCCCCCTCTCGCTTCTGGCCTGCGCGCGGCCAGCACGAACGGCCCGGCTCGGCCGCCTGGCCTACGCGCCTCCCACCGCGCCAGCAGGCCGGCGCCAGCAGGCCACGGCCCAGCAGGACAGGCAGCCCGCTCGCGCCCCCTTCCACGCGTGGCCCAGCACGCTGCTGTCTTCCTCCCACAGCCCTAGCAGGGCGCCGCCGCCGCTGCCAGGCTCTGCCGCCGGCCGCCGCCGCCGGAGCTCCGACCAACAAGCCCGGCGCCCTCCCACCTACACCATCGCGACCGTGCCGATCCCCTCGACCCATTTTTGGCCTTCCCGTCGTCTTCTGCAGCCAGGCATGCACAGCGCCGCCGCCGTTCCTGGCTGCCGCCGCCGTTCCTGCCTGCGTGCTGCGCTGCGTCACGTGGGGAACCGTCGTTTGACGCGCCGGCGCCCTCTCCTCGCCCCTGCATGCGCGCCACGCCGCCCCTTCGCTCGCCCTGCCTGACGCCCAGCGCCCTGCTCGGCCGGCCACTGGCTGCCTGCCACACCAACCGCTCCCTCTCGCCTGAAGCGCCGGCAGCCAACGCTCTTCCGTCCGCTCGCCCTATAAAAGGGCATGCAGCCCCCTTGTTCCGTTCCTGCACCACACAGCACTGAAGCACTCAAGCGCACACGCACGCGAAAGCAGGAGAGCGCTAGCTCTCAGCATACATGCACGAGAGCTCCAGCTCTCCATCACACACGCACAAGAATTCACCCCGCAATGCGGAAGCGCTGCCCACGTACACAATAGAAAGGTGCGCCAACTGCTGCTCTGCTCTGCTCCTGGGTACGCCCGGAACAGTCCAATCAGCGGCGTAGCTTTAGTCATACCACACCGCTCACGTACACATAGGAAAGGTGCGCCACCTGCTGCTCTGCTCTATTTTCGGGTGCGCTCGGAACAGTCTAACCAGCGGCGTAGCTTTAGCCATTTCGCCTAGCATTGTGGACGATGCCAGTTCGGCTGGCCGCACAATGCCCGACCCCCCGCCGCTAAACCCCATCGCTGCTCGCCGTTTCACAACCCTAGCCGGGATGCTGCCCGATTCTCAAGTTTCCAGTCCAGTCCATCCTAGTAGAGATGCTGCCCGATCCAAGTTTTCCGCTCAGTCCACCCTAGCCATTGTAATGCCCGACCGAAACCCTGATCCTAGCCCTGCCTAGCAGTTGCGCTGCCCAAATCCAAACCCCAGATATTCCCCGGTACAACCGTTATGCCGCCCAACCAAAAGCACCGGCTATTAAACCCTAGCCCTATATAGCCGTTGTGCCGCCCGAGTAAAACCCTAGGTAAAACCTAGCCCTTATGTTGCCCAACCCAAAATCCCAGATATTAGCAAACCCTAGCCGTTATGCCGCCCATAATATTCCCGGAAAATTATATTAATAATTTTCCGGAATATTATTATAAATTCAATCCAATATCCTTAATTATTTAGAAATCTATTTCTAAATAATTAATACAATTATTCGAGAATTATTTATATATCCAATAATTCTCGGAATAATTATCCCTAGCCCTTCCTTACACACTTAGAATTCATTCCACCAGCTAAACCCTTCCTAAGCCCCATCGTCCTACCCATTAACTATTATAATTAATGGATAATCCATCAACAAATCCATCCGGACCCATAGGTAAGCCCGAAATATCTATCTCCCCTTTCTCTTTCTAATCTATAGGCATTGATTGATGTATTGATGTTATTTTATGTGTTTTATTGTTCGATGGCTTGACCGGGCCCTGACGAGACGCTGAATCTCCAGAAGGCCCGAAGCCCCGCCCGGTCAACATACAGATTACGCCCGCATACGGAACGTCTAAGGACCGACAATGAAGGCAAGTCTCACCAATAATATCACTTAACCACTAAAGTTTACTGTTCTTGCAGCATAAGCTATGAGGAGGCATCACGTGGGTGAGTGCCTGGCCCCGCTGTAGTATAGGATGCTGATTGGGAGTGGAAGGAAGATCCCAAGGAAGGGGATTCTGTCCTAAGAGCCACTCTGATCCCAGCTAAGGACCGGTTCATGGGAGAGTCTTTCCAATCCCCTGTACAACCACGCATGCCAAAAAGGTATGGCCTTCGGGAATACCTATTTATGTGAGGCCTTGACTCACACCCCACTAGTCAGCACTAGTAAACTGTCCCAAGGGGCCACGGCGGGCAACGGGTTTGCTGGAGACAGCCCCAGACAGAGGGCTGGGACTGGTCGGCACGGGTCGCATGTGACAGGGCTGTAGGGCCCAAGGGCGATGCAGAGGCATGCCCTTTACGTATATGGTGCACCATTCCCCGGGAAGGTCCTTTTGTGGACGGATATGCGATCCCTGTTTAGGCCCCAGCAGCACCCGTGGACAGAGCTAGTGATTGACTGTCTAGCGCTAGGCGCCATAATAGTGGCTGGCTAGCAATAGATGCCAGTGGGCACGAGTTTCGTAGGGCAGTACCTGCCTTGACGAAGGTAGGGACTGACCGGATGTGTGGTAGATAAGTACAACCTCTGCAGAGTTAAAATCTATCTTGATAGCCGCAGCTCTCGGCATAGAGCCGATTTGGTCAAAGCCCCCACTGATTAGATTTACTTTCTTGCATGGGGAACCCGGACGGTAGGAGTGCCGATGACTGGGTTCTGGGATTAATGTCGGGACTGACAGGGAGGAAATGCCCCTCCAGGCCCAACATTTATATTCTTTTAATTTAATTTATTATATTATTGAATTTGTGAGATTTGCTGGGTATTCAACTCAAAATACTCACTCTTGCTTTCATTGTCATACAGGGTTAAGTTCCAGGGCGATATGGTGCTGCCACCCACCCCGGTGGCGAACGAGTGCCCGCCGCCCTCCGCTAGCTAAATTGGTGTAAATATTTAACTTATACATTATTTACTGCTTCTGACACTAATCTGTGTCGAAATCCGTATCAGCGTACTGATCCAGGGACTGATACGGGTGATCGAGGGACGTCCTGGCCAAGGGGTCCCCACAGCGTGACAACTACGCCGGCTTCTACCCTTGGGAGGCTATAAAAGGCACCCTTCACCCCCATTCAAGAGACACCATCCAAAGGAGAGAAGAGTAGCTTAGTGATTTTGCTCCCATCTTTAGAGTTAGAGTAGGGAGAGAGTGGGTGAGTTGCTCGGGTGATAGCCGAGCTTTGTAGAGAGTGTCTGGGATTTCTTTCTCGGTCTTGTCTCAACATTTCCGCCCCCGAGGAATATATTCAAGAGTTATCTTCAGTAAGTCCTCAGTCTCTTGCCTTTAGTACCTTGCTAGTTTACAACTTACTTTTCAGCAAGTTATCTTATTTATTTGATCTGCGGGTACCTGAGTCTGCGCGAGTGACAGCGACTCTTGTTTGGGGTTTCCTCTATAGCCCTTCGCGTTGGGTGGAGGTTAGAGGCTGAAAGCTTAGGCGTGGTGCCTGTACTGGCTAGCCACCTCAGGTTGTGTTGCACCCCACAGAACTGCAGCGGTAGGTGGCAGGTGGTGACAGTCCTGTCTGTCCTTTGTACTCCACCACATTCGGGTGTACTCATAACAGTAGTGCTGAGCCCGGAAGAACCCCTCTCTTATCCCGTTCTGAGTTCTTCCCATTCTAGCTGTCGAAGCAGATCAGATTAGATATAGATAGTTTGTCTGGGGTAACGAGTAGCTAACTAAAGTCAAGCTCTCTACCCGCTTACCTTGTGCTCCCTGGTGGGTCCAGTTACAAAAGTTCTAGGCTAGTCGCGTCTACCGTTCCTTGGATTCGATATCCAGGTTCTTACTCCCCTGGTGGAAGGCTACATCGTACTCCGTGTGCTTGCGGATTTAGTTAGGCTAAGGAGTGCCAATAGTAACTTGTATCTTTTATCGCTTTCAGAATCTTGCATATAAAAAAACTAAAACCTTAAAAAGACCAAAAATATTTACTACTTTCCTATGCGCGGTTAGAATGTTTATCCTTCATTGCTAAAATGATGAATAGTTGATCTGTTTATTCTTTTCGTATGCCTTTATACAACTTAGTATCCTACCTAAGTCTTAAGTTTGTTGGCTTGTTTGATCAAACCTTAGCTTAAAACTTGGGTAGCGATAGCTTGATCCATGCCTAGGTTGCTGTGAGGTGTGATATGGTAGAATAGAGCACTAAGATCTTGTTTATGTGAGACTTGATATCCGGAGTCGTTTTCTTTTGAAAACTTAAAACCGCTAAGTTCCTCAATGATGAAGAAATTCCTATCCATGGTCATATGTTGATCCTATGTTACATAGCCTCCACATATGCTACTTGTTCTCTCATTGAGCTTTGTCAAATTGTTGTGACCCTTAGCGAGAAGTTTGTCATGCTTCCATGATCAAGAATCACATACACTCACATACGCCATGTATGCTAAACTTCTATTCGGAAGTTATGCACCCATCCACCCATCCATTCTACCACCATAGAAAGCTCCCTAAATGTTTCATGACCTCACTCTCCAAAGTGCCTTGAAAGAAGAGGCTTGGGCTATGCAAAAAGAAATAAAATAAAAGATGTATATCCAAAGAAGGTATGCCACATGCTCTAGACAAGCATGTAACAAAAAGAGAGAGATAGTCCAAGTCTTCAAAAGAAAAGAAACAAGGAGAGAGAAGGACCATTCACAAAGGAGTTCCACATAAATCCATCCAACATCCACATTAAAATAAAGGAAAATGAAGGAGAATCCACCTCATGGATCCAAGTGACAATTTCCCGACGAATCAGACGCCGCCACGTGTGCATCACAAGGATTGAGGGGCACACCACGGACTAAACCGCCTCAATTTAGTGTGTGCACGTGCAGACAACATTTGGGAACCACATGTCAGCCACCCTGAAGAAGCATGATCCAGGGGAGGCCAAGGTTTGTCTTGGTCATGATATGATTGAGTTGTGTTCATGTTCTTGCTATCGTGATATGCTTGGCTTATATGCTAGTTTAGTCTTATACCCTTGCATTGATAGTAGAGATATGAGTTCCCTCTCTTGTATTAGACTTTGCTCTAGTTCAATTAGAATATGGTTGTATGTCTTGCATGATTCCCACGATCAAAGCCACGGTATAGGTTCACCGACTATTCTTATAGTAGTGGCATCGATCCAAGTCTCTATAGTCCAGAACGGTCGATGTGTTGTGAACAATGCGTGCATGGAGCTCAGGTTGGAATCAATGGTAGATTATGAGTGTTCCCCATGGTTTGGTCGGGGTAGGCCGCGGGTGGTGACAACCCCGTTGGACCCTCTAAAATCCCCCACGTTCGGGTTCACTGTAGGAGTTCATTCACAATTGTTACATTACCACATGGTAGTTCTAGAACTACCATGTGGTAATGTAACAATTGATACACAAAGGAAGGCAGGTACTGTATGTTACATTACCACATGGTAGTTCTAGCTATGCTACTTGGAAACTAGTAGTGACGTTAAGAAACACCAACAATCGGTACCATGCTATCCATGGGCGGCTGGCTACTTTATGACTACGTCTTTTTGCAATGCACTCTGCCCCTCCGCGAGCATTGCCTAATAATCACCTTTGTGGCTATACGCTCGGCGATACAATGGGTTCTAGTAGGCATGTGCAAGACAAGCTAGAACAATCGATTATATGGAGCTCCATGGTGGCTCATATGGTGATTGGCAGTTATCATATCCCTCATTGTGTGGTGACCTCCTCCATCTCCATGAGTGAGAGCATCCCCACAGGAAGATGAACCTCCACCTGCACCTCCATCGAGGCATCGACTTATCCGTGGAAAATACTACACCATGGTTACATCTCCATGATCGCGCGTGTTTTTTTACGGTTGTTAAGCCCTATCTTTTCATATCAATCTCGACCATCAATTTAATGCTATCAAGGAATGCGCCATAGCTATAGGGCTTTAAATAAATGAATTCCACAAGTCTTGTGCCCAACATGCGTTGCAACGAATATAGGTGATTTGGTGTATAAACAACATGAACGACAAGGAGCAAGTACAACCCACAAGTACAAGGGTCATTGTCTCCCAATGACAAGGTGAAATACTTATTCAAAGCACAAATTTGATCTCAACATATTGAAGTACTTGAGGAAGTGCATAGAATGAACTTTTGGTTCACCCAATTCCGAGTCCGGGTGCTAGAGTCTGGAAGATCATAGCATGAGTTGGACACATAGGATAGGTCGACCGACCCAAGTGCAGTTCGGCCAACGCTAACCCAAGCGCAATAGCATCTGAACTTTGTCTAGAGGTTGTCCAGTCACCATAGAGCCCAAGGGAACCCGAGGTTGGTCCATCCACACAAAAAGAGGTTCGGTCGACCCTATGTCGATTCAAACAACCCAACCCTAACACATCTTGAGCACAAACTTTTACACATGCAAGGAAACACATCCAAAACCATCAAGGAGCATTGGATCAATGTCAGTTTGATCTAAGGGATCAAGTGGCCCTCAATTGGATCCAAGGGCTCACCAAAGAAGCACAATTTTACCAAACTTACCGACCAATCAACGCAGGAGCAATCCAGAGCATCCAACATCCAAGGCGGTGCATCCCACAACGCTGAGAACTAGGGTAAGTTCGGTTGACCCCATTGAGTTTGGTGGACCTAGCACCCCTGGCAACCAAGTCAGACCTAGCATGAACCATCATCCAACTGCCTTCCTGAGTTGATCACGGTCATTCGAGCCAAAGGTGGTGCATCGAAAGGTCAGCTGACCTCCACTAGGTCCGCTAAACTGGCATCTCCACCTCCTATACTCCTCTTCTCCTTCAAGAACCCCTCACTCTCTAGATTCTATAAATACATGGGTTTGGGCAAAAGCAATGGAGGAAACAAGAGAAGAAGATCCATGAGAAGCACTCCCACTAGAATACTTAGAAAATAGGGAGAGAGGCAAGGTGAGAGTTTGGGAGAGGACCTGGAGTGTTGGCCGCTCCTCCACTTGTACATCGACGAGTGCAGCTCCTCTTTGAGTGACTACATCCTATTCTTGTATGGTAACTCTTATCTTGCTTATGTAATTGGGTATTAGTTCTTGCTTATTCTATCTATGGATTCCTCTTACAATACTTAGGTATTAGGGTGCTTTTCTTTTGCCGGGGAAGTGAAGTAGTAATCAATAGTGTTGGTGTGGTGCCTAGACTAAGGTTACGTTGGAATATGCCTAGCCCCATGAAACCGTGTGGTAATCGGCAGGTCGTGATAGCCCTGTCCGGTCTTCGAATCCCACCATGTGAGAGCAGCTAGAGGCTCTATAGGAATAATGGTGGCCTTTTCAACCTCCTTCTCATCCCTTCCTGAGGTTTCTGCTGCTCAACCCCCAAAGTAGATCATGCAAGTAAAGTTGTGATCACTCCTTAGTTTAGGAAGTCACGAATATATCATTCAAGTACCCTCTCTACCTTCATATCCTTCTTATCTCTCCCTCTTCACTGTCACCCCACTCCATTCCATCCAGACAACTTAGTTTAGGATTAGTTCACTTCATGCCCCCCATGGAAATCGATACTCTGCAATACTCCCAAGTGAAAGCTACATCAGTATCTGTACGCTAGCGGATTTATCCGTGAGTCATAAGAAATACCAACAACCACTTCTGTGGTATTAATAGGACTACAAATCATAGTAGCAATGTTAAGAAGTGTCAACACGTGTGACAACTGCCAAGTGCCAACAACACGAACTGCTCTACCTTGCTACAAACCCTCCTACATCGTGACCTGAGGACCCCGGTGTCAGAGGTGAGGTGTGTGGCCGCCATTTTGACAAGTGCATCTAAGGGAGCACACATGAACTGCCAATCATCTGAGGCTACACAACTTCATTTCCGTGAGCTTCAAGACGTTGCACGGTGACACCCATAACTCTCTCGACAAAATGGGGTGCGACTCCCGCTAGCCAGTGTTGGCACTCATTAATTGCACCTTTTTAGAGTGATTTATGTGGAGATTGTGGACTAGTTTATATACTAACACGCCACTTGGCACGAGAAACAACACTAGTTTTGCACATGTATTGTATTTTGGAGTATATTGTGTTTTTACAGGAAATACGACATAAATGGAGGGGGTTTGTACAAGGTGGACTTAGGTCCGGACTTTGGATATTGGAGGATACAATCACCAACATTGGACTACAGGCCCACCGAATGGGGCAAATTTTATAAGAAAATTGCATGGCTAAAAAAGATCTACAACTTTCTTGTGGAGCCCACGGATGTTTGAGGCTTTTATGGGAGGGGGTTGGGCTGGCCAGCCCAAGGGGGTCTATGCCAGCCGGCCTAGGCCATTTTTGGGCCCATCTTTACTATGGAAAAACCCTAGTGCTCATCTCTTCCGTCATTGGTGAGAGTGGCCTAGAAGTCCCTCGGGGTCGACCACAACACTGAGGATAAAAAGGAGAACACACGGAGGAAATCTGGAGCGATGTTGGAGACGCTAGCAGCCACACCGGCACTGCCACAAGTTGGAGGACAGCAAGAAGACTGCACCTACAACAAGGAGGAGGCAAGTAGGAACTATTCCTAGCCGACTTATGGAGGACACCGCCGATTCATCACTCCTTTGATCTACATCTTCTCTGGAGGCTTCCCCACCATGTAATTCATCACACTGTTTACTTCAAATGTGTTGAGGATGATCCAAATTTAGCCCATATCAAAAGGCCAACTTCTGACGGAGCGTAGCCGAGGCCCGTCGCCGGAGGCTTGGGCCGAAGGGTCATATATCCCGTTAGGGTTTTCCATTGGAGATTGATTCTCTCATATTCCTGTAAGCCGCCGCCATTGATGTTGTACTCGAACCCTGACATAGTGAAGTTCTTGCTGGCTGGCGCTCGTGGTTTTTCCCTCTCGCACTGGGAGGGTTTCCACGTTAAATCTCGTGTCCCTTTACTGCTTTGATTGTTTACTTTCATTGTTTATTCGCTGTCGCTTATAACAAAATGCATTTTCTATCCTGGATTGGATTATCTCCAAGTTACCATTACATGAAATTAGCATGTTTTGATAGTTAACGAGTTATTATACTAGCCACTACGCATCATTCCAAAAGAAAAGGAAACATGTTTGTATATCATTTAACTTATTCATGTGTAAAGAGTTTGTAATCCTTCTAGACCACTAAAACGGTTCGCATTTGTATGTGTTTTACTATGTAAGAGGTGTCTACAAACCATCTAAACAAATTAAACAGTTGTCTCTCAATATGAACTTGTTGAATCATTCCATAGAGTATCAAGTAAATAAAAAACCAGAAATATCTATGCGCATATAATCTTAGTCACTTCCCAAAATCTTCATGCAGGTTTCAGCATCAGCATTAGGTGTTTCTTGCTGTGAGCCTCATTGAGATGTCCGCATTGTCCTTATGTTCCAACATAATCCTTGCTGTGGTACATGATGATTCAGATAACAAGAGATGTTTCATGAAGATCAATATGCATCTTATGACAGGACATTGCCAAAATTTTATATAACATATAACAGAATTTGATTACTATCTTACCATTAATTTTTGGCATTTGATTGATGCAAGGCTCTGAGACTGGCTTTGACAGAATGCACTCTATGTGCTCCCTCCGTTTTTTTTTTTTTACATATCACATTTGTTTTGTCCTAACTTTGGTCAAGTTTATAAAAAACTATAACAATATATTCCATCTGTGGATTCAATGAAATAAATTTGGTACTGTAGATGTTCCTATATATTTCTATAAAGTTGGACAATTAGACTTAGTACAAACAAATGTGACATGTATAGAAAACTAGACGGAATATAATTATTTAGTTTATTCCGCAGCACCTTATGGCCATCGTCGGAACAATATAACCTCAACAACTGAAGAAGAAGAAGCTTGCTAAATTCCTAATAATTTGCCAATGCCCGAGTGTTGATGAAAAAGTTAAAAAAATCATTTTCCCTAAGAGGCAAGCATTTTTACTTACCACTCTCTTTCTTTCTTCTTTAGCTACCGAATTACAGTAAAAAGTAAATAATGAACTATTGGTCTTTATCAATTGAGTGAACCTATTGATTGGGTGGGTCAGTGCCTATCTCTGCTCCACGATTAAAATGTAACTCTGACTAGCCGGCCCATATGCATATTGGGATGCGCTGCAGATATCGAAAACTGGGCATTTACATGTGTGAGCCATTAATTGATGAGCTAATGAAGTTATCGCCAAGGAATCGGAGATGCTTATGCAAATAGATATACTCCATATGCAACATGTCTTGATATAATAGTTTGAATTGGCTGAGTAAAATGCCGGTAAAGTGGCCATATTGGTAGTATTTATTTGGCTAATCTCCGTTGAACTTATAGTCTAACAATCTCCGTTGGATCAGTGCACAGAGCACAGCTTACTATGGAGGATCCACGTGCCAACATGAGTTGTCTAGCATAGACAGTATCATGCGTGACTACAGCACTTCAATAATTACTGTGAATGCGGTAGATTTTGCAGGATGCATGCAGTCATGCATTGGATCGGCCCCTCTTCATTGGTTATTGCATTTTGGCATGTGGAGTCTTTAACAATAGAAATCAGCGCGATTAATGGATCAGGTTATGGCATATAGGCTAGTCAAAGCTAAACTATAGATCCACTACTCAATATGAGTAATACTGATCAGCTGGCTTGTCAGTTCCTGCATTACGTTCACGTCTTTGTTATTTTCAATATAATGCTCCATTTAGATTCGAAGACACGTGGGTGATAAGAGTTAATTAAGGAGCTTAAATTTTTTGACCCGTAAGGGCGTCTCCAGAGGTGTTGACGACTTCGCTAGCAATAATACAAGAGAGAAGGAGTGAGATGCAAATGACCGCATGCAGGAAAAGTGAGATGGGGACACTGCACAGTGAGAGAGAATCGCATTGGGAAATGTGCAAGCCTACTGCTTGATCAAGCATCATGAAGTTAGAGAGCATCATGCATTTTCCACTGTTTGACGGCTTTCGCACCGCTATAGCTGGTGTATGGCACGAAGTTAGAGAGCTTTGTTCTTTTTTCAATTCTTTCGCTGTTTCTCGTGTAAACCGGAAGGTAATGCAGCTGCATCACCCTCTGACCCGGAGTGTTCCTGGCTCGATGATTTCCCGGACTGGTTAAGGGAGATTGTTGACAGGGATTGTAGTGGTGTTATGCAGCAATAAAGCTCTCTGACTTGCCCTCAAAAAAAAACATAAACCATGAGAAGCTTATTATTACAACTCCGCTATTTTCATGTACAAGATATTTAGAAAAGTAAAATGCACTAGTAGTGTTTAAACTTGTGACGGTGTCACGTAAGTCCATCAATTTTGAAGGCGTATTTTTTAAGTCTGCAAAACTTCTAAAATTGTTCAGTGCGGGTCAGTATATATCCATCCACATATGCATCTATCACTGACATGGCATGCTGATGTGGCTTTGTGAGGTATCTCTTGGCTCACGCATTTTATCGAGCAAGTTATGGGTGTCACCGGCGTGAGATTTTTTTTATTTTAACCATTCTAAATCAATTTTTTAATAATAACCCATACTAAACTAAATTTCAGGAAGTAGCCCTTTTGATCACGCCACACATTTTGGCACGACAAATACTTTAGTCGCGCAGTCTAATTTGGCATGACTAAATGCCACGCTGGAACTACTGCCTGACGTGGATTGAGCTGGGTTGCACCACATGCAATGGCATGAGTCGAGTCGCGCCAGTCGAGATGATGCGAACGATGTTAGGTGTTGCACCAGCCCTTGTGCCTAAGGATGGATTCGGATCGAATACAAACGGATTCGAATTTGGATAGCACTATTTACCACATTTTAATTCGAATTTGGATACAAATACGAATCTTATCGAATACGAATACAGAACGAACAGTTCGAATTCGGATTCGCATTCGGATGTTTAGTTGATTTTGACAGAAAATGTCGTAGTGTGTATTAATTCACTTTATGGATTATTTTAAGAGTAAATTACGTGTGTATATCTCATGTATATAATATATATTTGAGTAATTAAATATACAAATTTAAATATAATTAATTTTCATAATATATAAAATATTTAGTAAGAAAATAGTACATTAGCAAGCATAATATAATTTATTAATTAGATAAGTAAATTAAAGTAGTTAAAATTGATATGATTGTCCGTCTTAAAGTTAATTAAAATTTATTTTATATACCATTACTAATATTATAATCAATATAATTAGTAATTATCATGTAGATAATTTTTAAATTGATTAAACAATTTATATCATTTATAATTAATAGTTAGTCAAAAAGAGAAGTTACTTTATGTCGAATGTTTCAGATTTTTCTCCAATACGAATGTCGAATGTTTCTGATTTTTCTTGAATACGAATGTGGAATCGGATCGAGAAAATTGTTGAAAATTGAATTCAGATACATCCATTTGACATCCATATTAAAATCGAAACGAATACGGATATCCATATTTATGTTTTTATCAATACAAATACGGATAATTCGGATTTTCAGACATCCAAATGAGCGAAGAGTGACCAGCTAGAGCCTGCGCGCCGCGCGAATTCATGGGACGCGGTCGCGTCGTCAGGCTTGGCGCGACTGGAGTCACGCCACTTTATGTGGTGCGACTCAGCTCAACCCATGTTAGCACCAGTTCCAGCGTGGCATTTTATCATGCCAAATTAGATGGCACGATTAAAGTATTGGTCGCCCAGAATGTGTGGCGCGACTAAAATCGTGGAAAGTTATATGGATAGGTTGGAAATCTCGAGACGAACCTAACGATGGTAATTAGATGGTAATTAATCCATAATTAGCGGATGGTTACTGTAGCATTACTATTGCAAATTATGGATTAAGTAGGTTCATTAGATTCGTCTCGTGATTTACAGCCTATTCATATAACTTTTCACCTTTTTCGTCTACATTTAATACTCCATGCATCTAAGATTCTCTTTCGATGTGATGGGTGAAAAGATTTCATGTTGGAACTAAACAAGGGCTTAATTCTCTTTGCAGCAGTCGCATCCTAGGTTACCCTGCAATACAACAATGGCAAGAGCGATCAACAAATACAGATTGAGCATTTGACTTCGGGATATGAATTAAAGTCCTAAGATGCGAATTGATGCTTTAATCCGCACACTACAGGAAAAAGCTCTTTTAGTACCGGTCGGGAAGGCCACGTTAGTACCGGTTCTGGAACCGGTACTAACGTTTCGAGACTAACGTGGCGGTCGTTTAGTACCGGTTCCAGATCCGGTACCAAAACGCGCACGTTAGTACCGGTTGGTGTTACCAACCGGTACAACCGGTACTAACGTGCGTGCCCTGCCGCAGCCGGTACTAAACTGTTTTTTTTCATTTCTCTTTTTTCTATTTTATTTCTAAAGCGTATTCGTATCGTAGCCGTTCTAATGCGTATTCGTATCGTATGCGTTCTAATGTGTATTCGTATCGTATCCGTTCTAATGCGTATTCGTATCGTATCCGTTCTAATGCGTATTCGTATCGTATCCGTTCTAATGCGTATTCGTATCGTATCTGTCCTAATGCGCTTTGCGTATAAAGTAATATTACGTTACAATCATATATAATCTACATATACTTAGTTAGCTGACTAAAAAGTATTACATATATATATACCGTTTCTTAAAGATACTATAAGGTCATTTTTTCTTCTTCTTTTGGAACTCCTCTTCCTCCTCGTCCTTTTCTCGATCAGGATCCATTGCACCAATGCTTATTCTCTAATCCGCATGAAATTCACCGTTCGGATTCACGACCTCATCGAGTAGGAATCCGATAAGTTGTTCTTGAACTGCCTTGACACGTTTCGGTTCAATGAGGTCTTCTGACATTTTCATAATCTGTCAAGAAAAATCTTCGTTAGTCTTAGTAAACATATTTGCGTAACGAAAATTTAATAAAATGTTAGGAAGTTTACATACGTCAAATTCTCTTTCCGTCATCTGCTTCGGACCTACAAATGCGTGGATGAAATCGCATACGTAGTACCCACACAGGTTGTTTCCCTGTTCCTGTCTCATACACTATATATACACGTATATGAACAATCGGTTACGTAATACTCACTCGATGTTTGACTAAATGAAATAAGACTAATATGAAATTTTGAACGTACCGGAAAGTTAGGCCTCCATACAAGCTCGTCTGTATCTGATATTCCAACTTGGTGTGTAACAAAGCGTTTCCATGCTTTGTTAAGAATATCAATGAGGCTTTGATAATCTGTCATCGGCTTTCTCAAAGAGTCGAACACCGTAATTCGGCATCGATTAATCTCGAGTACAAGGAGGATCCAGTGGAACCTTTACATATGAAGATGTAATTAATGTGGTTAATTTAGAACCGTAAGATGAAAGATGAATGACTATAGAAATAGAAAAATATCTTCAATACTAACCCAAAGAGGTACGGTAAAAGTATGAATGTACGTGTATGTTGCGCCATCAAGGCATTGAAGATATTTGTTGTCGTCCGATTGGGATATTTTGCAATACATTCCACGTGTAAGATATCCGGATCCAAGAAGCCAATGCCATAGTATCCCTTCTTCCGGCAATGTTGATACTCCATCCTACATGATACACAATAACATATAGTTAGATAGGCTTGACAACTAGAGATACAATATAAACATGTCATTAAATACTTACAGAATCCATGCACTCATGAGGGACTTGGAAAGGGCATCTCGATGTTACAAAAAATGGATATCTTCGAAATCAATCCACATATCACGTGGCGGCCGATAGGGTGAATTTCTTATCCTTGTTGCGAACATGACCGATCCATTTCCAGATTCTCGCATGTACCAATTGTGGAACTCATACATTCTGGTCCCTAGGTGTGGTAGCAGCTCAGGCCATACAAGTGATTGCCCCAATTCGAACGGTTTTCGTTTGCGTCCCTCGTGCATTGGAATATCATCTTCGCCTCGCAGTTGTGCTCTTGTGAGGTTGGTTTGCTTCATAACCTCAACCAATTGTTGTTCTTCCTCTGATAGCACCACAAGCGGAGGAATCGATTGCTTGGATTGCTGTCCCAGCTGTGCAATGCCTTTGGATTTGCTGCTTTTGGGTTGACCGCTTTTCGACGACGATGCACTAATTCTGTTTTCGACTTTCTTGTACGACTTCATGATTGTGCGGTCGTAGTCCGATACCTTTGCTTTGACCGCAGGTGTGTCCTATTGAACAAAGTGTCTTACGGCTGCCGGGTCAACCGGTTCCTTTGGCTCTGGCTTTCTCTTGTCCTTAATCTTCTGAAAAAAATCCGCAACCTCTTCCTCAGCGGTTTTCTCGTACGGAAGCTTCGGTGGCGGAGGCTTCTCTTTCTTCTGCTTCTGCCGCTTTGGAGCCGGCGGAATTGGAGCCTTGGCATACCTCTTCTTCGGCTGAGGCTTAGGTGAACTAATGTTGGCGTCCCTTGTACCAGTTGGTGAGGGCGGTTCCATGTCGTTGTCGAAACCCTGTGGAGATGGTGGATCCATGCTGGGGTCCCTCGTAGCCGATGCTGCAGCCGAATCTGTTATTCCTGGCTTCAATGTGATGTCTCCCTTAGGCCAACAGATCTATGTATGCAACCCATCTCGTAGTTCCTCTCCACCCTCACTTGTAGGGATTGGGATCGCAAGGTCTTCAGCCCAATCACCAGCCACTCGGTCAACCAAAACTCGAGCGTACCCTTCGAGAATCGGCACATTGTGAATTGTCTCGCCCGGGACCGGTACTTCAGCAACACCTTCAGCACATACCTTGAGCTTCTTCCCAACAAGATAAAGAAGCTCACAGTCCGTCCCCGTAGTGATGTCATCCACGGGATATCTTTCAGCGGCCTTGGTGGAAGCAATGCTGCTACGACGCTGAGATGCGGGGCTGATCTCCAAATTCTCGCTGCCTGCAGCAGCACTAGGTTGTCCCAGCTGTTGGCTAAGTAATTCTGCCAGGCGCTGATCGACTCGTTCATTTATTTCTTGGGCTGTTCTATTTTCAACCTGAGCTAGCCTGTCATGGAGCTCACGCAATTCTTCATGGATGGCTTTCTTGCTTCTGGAACGGCTTCGGTGCGTCTGTATATCCTAACTGAAGCCATATTTCCATGGTACGACGCCCATGCCTCGAGTCCGACCAGTGTGTTCCGGATTGCCAAGAGCGTAAGTCAGCTCGTCCTTCTCTCGATCAGGCTTGAAAGATCCATCGTGCACTTTCTTCATTGCTTCGTCTAGCCTATCGACCAAGGCGGCTATGGCATTGCTAGTGATAAACACATCATTTTCCATGTTTAGTCTGCCTCCATGAGCATAGAAGTATCACCTCACTCGTAACGGCCACGACAGTGTCTGCGGTACGATTCCTCGTTGTATCAATTCATCTTCCATCTTCTTCCATTTCGGAAACGGCTTCTCATAACCTCCTGGTCCTAGACGGTGGAACTGACTTTTCTTCAAGGCATTTTCTGTGTTAGTTTCAACTCGATTCAGGTAGTCGGCCGACAACTGATTCTGCAAGAACTCATCCCAAAACGGCCTTTGGTTCTGGTACTGCTTCTCAAAATCTGGTGTCAGATTCTTCTTGACGAAATTGGCTTTCAACTTCTTCTTAAATGACTGAAACTGGTTAGCCATCTTCCTCATCGTCCAATCCTTGACTTTCTCTAATTTGTCGTCCGGAAATGTGAAGTGTGTAGTGATCTGCTTCCATAACATTTCCTTCTCTGACTTCGGGACTATTTGTCGAACTTGAATATTTGGATCGCTGTTTTTAGGTAGCCTCCAAAGCTCGTACTTGATGGGGATGTCAAACTTGAACTCCACATTGATTCACATAACTCGTCTTAATCCCAGGCGGTGTCGTTGGTTCACCATCATCATTCACGGCTGTGACCAGGGTATGCCCGGTCATCTTTCTTTTGCAGCCTCGCTTCCGTTTTGGAGGCTGCGATCCAGATGCCTGAAAATAATTAAACTATTAATTAATACAAAATTAATCCACATGCCCGATCAAAATCCTTATGTATACCTCGGTCTCATTGTCTTCGTGAAGACCAGTTTCTTGTTCTTGGTCGTCTCCATCATCATCTTCCACATCATCTCCATCATCATCTCCATTCCCCCCGTCCCCTCCATGTCCAGATAAATCAAGAAATTGACTGCCGTCAAACTCTACGGGGTCTGTACCGTCTCGAATCATATTATGAAGCAACTCCACCTCCTCGCTACGTCTCGTCATTTATCCTAATATATGATAGGACATATTAATTTTTTAAACCCATATGAAATTTTTCTAACACATATTAATTTTCCTAGCACATATTAATTTTTTCTAACACATATTAATTTTATAAACACATATTAATTTTTCCCTAGCACATATGATATTTTTCTAGCACATATTAATTTTTTCCAACAAGTATTAACTTTTTCTAACACATATTAATTTTTCTAACACATATGAAATTTTTCTAACACATATGAATTTTTCTAACACATATTAATTTTTTTCTAGCACATATGATATTTTTCTAGCACATATGAATTTTTCTAACACATATTAATTTTTTCCAACAAATATTAACTTTTTCTAACACATATTAATTTTTTTCTAGCACATATGATATTTTTCTAGCACATATGAATTTTTCTAACACATATTAATTTTTTCAACAAATATTAACTTTTTCTAACACATATTAATTTTTCTAACACATATGAATTTTTCGAACACAAATATTAACGGCAGCGGGAGACTGCACAGGACCGCAGCGGCGTCGGTGAATTGTGGTCGGACGACAGGGAGGCGCGGGACGGCGACGGAGGGGGCGTGGCGGCGGCGGAGGAAGCATGAAATTTGGCTAAGTGCGAAGGAAGGAGAAGAGTGGGGTTTTCTAACACATAAATTTCACTAGCACATATTAATTTTTTCTAACACTTTTAATTTGTTTCTAACACATATGAATTTTTCTAACACATATGAAAATTTTCTAGCACATATGAATTTTTTCTAACACATATGAATATTTTCTAACACATATGAAATTATTCTAACACATATAAAATTCTCTAGCACATATGAATTTTTTCTAGCACATATGAATTTTTTTCTAACACATATGAACATTTTCCTAACACATATGAATTTTCTAAATCTATTAAAAAAGTGTGCTGATGTCAGCACCCAGATGGGCTGACGTCAGCACATCACGTACACGGCGGAGCGGGCGGCGGCGTCGGGGGCGCGGTGCGGGCGGCGGCGGCGGGGGCGCGACACAGGGCGCGAGGAAGCCGGGGCGGAGGCGGGCCGCCGGCGTGATGGAGGCGCCAGAGAGGGAGGTGGGGCCGGCCATCGGCGTAGAGGACGACCACGGCGAGGAGGAGCCGGCACGGGCCGAAGGAGGAGAGGAACGGGCACGGCTCGGCGAGGACGGAGTGCGGACGACGAGGGAGGCGCCGGCGCGGTACGAGGTCGACGGCCGGTGATGGCGGCGGCGGCTGCGAGGGATGGCGCCGGCGGCCCGCGGGGAGCGAACGACGACGTCGCGGAGAGCGCACAGCGGCGTCGCGACGTCGTGGAACCGCGGCCGGACGACGGGGAGGCGCGGGACAGCGGCGGCGGGCGCGAACCACGGCGGAGTGGGAAACGCAATTTGGCTAAGTGTCGAGGAGGAAGAAGAGTGGGGTTTTATACCCCAGGCAGGTTAGTACCGGGCCGTGTTACAAACCGGTACTAACCTGCCCACCCAGGCACGTTAGTACCGGTTTGAAACACAGCCCGGTACTAACGTGCCACCCCCAGGCGGGAAATGAAAAGGGGAGGCACATTAGTACCGGGCCTTCTTACAAACCAGTACTAACGTGCCTCACCTATTGATCCGATCGGTGGCACTTGTAGTGGTCGGATCAATCGACCTGTTGTTTTCTCTCAGTCACGGTCGGAGCATAGGTGATCAATCCGACCGATCCTTTTCATGACCGGTCGGATCAATCGACCCGTGTAATTTTCACTGATTGGACCTGTTGTTTTTCTCCCAGTCATGGTCGGAGCATATGGCATAAATCCGACCGACTTTTCATGTACGATCGGATCAAACGACCCGTGTAAATTTTGCTGACGTGGCATGTTTGTACCGGTTCGTAACACATACCGGTACAAACGTGCCAGTCCAGGCGGCAAATGAAAAGGGGAGGCACGTTAGTACCGGGCCTTCTTACAAACCGGTACTTACGTGCCTCCCCTGTAAATGTTTTCATTTTTCTCTTATTTTTCTTTTCTATTTTGTATATTACTTTTATTTTCGTAAAGGCTACACTTATTATAAATAGTAAAGGCTACACTTTCAAATTACTTATTATGTACTATCACATTGATGTAATATTGATGATTACATGTTTAATGTCAAATATGAAAATACACACACTTTGAGTAATTTATAAAATATCTCACATGCATATATTAAATCTGTAAAATACGAAGATGTTATTATTTTTTACATGCAAAAATATTTATAAATAGTAACTTTCAAATCTCATATAACTGTTTCTACAAATCGAAAATTAATTATTTAATTAACGTCAAATTTCAATCATCAACACTTTTCATAAAAAGGGAAAAAAATTAAATTACATAAGTCCGTAGTAATGTCACACACACATTACATTACATCACGTAATAGAAAATAAATAATTGAGGCCATTAATCTTCATCTTCATCATCTTCTGCTGAAACAAAATTAATCTTCCTTCTGACGAATGTCCCCTGGTTGTGATCACGCCGTAAGTACGGAGCGTCTTCTTTGGATAACAGGATGCTGGGATCAACATCAACTGAGAATGGAGGACGGTCATCTAACTGATCATAATCTTCTGATTTGTCCGTAATGTCTTCAACTCCAACTATTTTTCATTTTTCTGGAAGAACTATGTGACGTTTAGGCTCATTATCTTCTGGTTTCTTTACCGTCTGCTCCTCTTCCATCTGCTTCTTCTGTTTTGTCTTCTTGGGTTTAATTTTTCTCTTCTTGGGCTTGCTTGCCATGTCTTTCACGTGGAACGCTTGGGTCACATCTTTGGCTAGGACAAATGGTTCCTCCTTATATCCAGTCTTTTTTAGGTCCACCGTTGTCATCCCATATCTGTCTATCGTTACGCCGGCGCGGCTCACCCATTGACAGCGGAACAGGGCAACTTTTTTAGGTCCATAGTCAAGTTCCCATATCTCCTCTATGACGCCATAGTAGATGTCCTTTATTCCATCATTTCCTATTGCTTATACGGACACCACTATTTTGGTTAGTGCTCTTCTGGTCTTGAGATCTTGTGTAGAATGTATACCCGTTTATCTCGTAGCCTTGTTATTGCAAGATTGTGATTGATGGTCCCCTAGCCAGCCATTGAAGTTCTTGATCAATCGTGCCATCACCGATGAATTTTCGTCTCAGCCAATCTCTGAAAGTCACTATGTGATGACGGGTAATCCATGCTTCACTCTTGTTTGGGTTTTCGGATCGTATAATATCCTTATGCTCCTCTATATATGGAGCCACCAAGGTCAAACTTTGTAGAACCATGTAGTTTGCTTGGCAAATTTCAATTTGAGGGAGGTCCATAATAGCTTTTCTCCCAAGTGTTCCCTTTCCGCAGAGTCGTCCCTCGTGGTGTGACACGGGGAGTCCAACCGGATCAAGATCCTCAATAAAGTCTACACAAAATTCAATGACCTCCTCCGTTCTGTAGCCTTTAGCGATGCATCCTTCTGGCCGAGAACGGTTGCGAACATACTTCTTTAGGACTGCCATGTACCTCTCGAAAGGGAACATATTGTGTAGGAATACTAGCCCCAAAATAGTTATCTCTTTAACTAGGTGAACCAGGAGATGTGTCATAATATTAAAGAATGAAGGTGGGAATATCATCTCGAAGCTTACAAGGCATTGGACCACGTCTTGCTGTAGCCTTATTAAATGACTTGGATTGAACACCTTTTGTGAAATTTCATTGAGAAACGCGCACAGTTTCATGATTGCCAACCTTACATTATCTGGTAGAATACCCCTCAAGATAACAGTAAGTAACTGTGTCATCAGGACATGGCAGTCATGAGACTTCAAGTTCGTGAATTTCTTTTCTTTCATTTTTATTATTCCTTTTATATTTGAGGAATATCCGGAGGGCACCTTGATACTGTTCAGGCAATCAAACATGCTTTCCTTCTCCTGTTTGCTGAGTGTAGCTGGCAGGCCTTAAGTATCGCTGGTCTTTTCCCTTCTTTTTAGGATGTAGGTCTTTTCGTTGTTCCAACGCTTTTAGGTCACGTCTTGCTTCTACGGTATCTTTCCCTTTTCTGTATATACTCATGAAGCCTAACAAGTTCACACAAAGATTCTTCGGTGCATCAAATCAATTGCATTGTCAGATATTTCCGCAAATCCACGGAATCCTCCACCAAAATCCCATCCAGCCCTAAATCCTACGCAGAAGCTGTGAGATCTGGGATGAATCAAGACCGTGGCGGAGGAAGGCGGGAGGGATTTGGATCTGGGCGCACCGGTCGTGGAGATGGTCGTACTGGTGCCCGGACCAACGTATGGCAAAGGAAGGAGGAAAAGCGAGATCAGGGTTCCAACTTCGGGCAAAATCGAGGTGAGTTTCATGGCTCACATGGGGGGCGGGGTGAGAACAGCGGAGTCCAGGGGAGTGGGCAAGGTTTTTCGGAGGGAATGGTTGCGGAGGAACAACAGGGGAATCAGGATGTGATGGGAAAGTCCGCTGCAGCAACATCATGGGATCGGGAAGTTGATAAGATGAAAGCTGGAAGTTCAGTGTTCGACAGGATGGAACACAATCAGAAGTGGGGACACAGGGAGGAGATGATGGAAGAATGCATGAATCAACATGAAGAGCAAGGTGGGGATGAGATCAATCAGGGCAAAGGGAGAGTTGCAGACCAAGCAAATTTGCAACAGCCTCAAACTAAGGTACATCCAACTAACCCAAGAAATATTGGCTGCAATACCTGTGGGATGAAAAATCATAGCACTAAGGAATGTAGGAGAAAGCAGGGATGTGAAATGTGCGGGTACACCAATCATGGAACATATGATTGCAAGAGGGAACCACTGTGGAACCTCGGCCCTGAGCTATGTGCTGCACAAGTTACTGATCAAAGCTTCTTCTTCATTGATGAGCACATAGATCATAGGGCTGCCCGTGACAAGGCAACCACGGCCATCATCACAGTTATAAGGGGTGACATATCTGCTAAACAGATTGAGCAAGAGTTCAAAAGTATTCTCAATAGCTCCCGGTGGAAATGGGTAGCTAAAAAGGTGGCTGACAACAAGTTTACTATGAAGTTCCCCACTGTGAAGATGATTCAAGACTACAGCAAGTTCAATTTGGGGATGAGAAGTGTGGATGCACAGATAAAGATTGAACAGTGGAGTTCAGCCATGTATGCTAAAGGAAGACTGCATATGGGCTGGTTCAAAGTGAGTGGCATCCCAATTGACCAGAGGGGAATCAGGACAATAGCCAAGGTTGGTGGATTAGTGGGTAAGACTGTAGCCATTGATGAGGGAACAAGATTCAAGCAAGAGTTTGTCAGAGTGAAGATAGCATGCAGAGATGTTGAGCTTGTTCCTCCCTGTGCTGAAGGGGCTTTGGGACTTGACATTTATGACTTCTACTTTGAACTGGAAGAGCCTGATAGGCTGATCACAAACAAGCAGAAGCAAGCAGTACCTGTTGGGGAAGCTGATGTGCAGCCAAGTCCCAAGAAGATGAGGACTGATGTGCCTAACCCCAAAGCTGATACTAATGTAAACACCTCAACAGGGACAAGCACATTTGATCAACAAAGGAAGCAGCAAACTTACAAAGAATCATCAGGGAACATCCCTGGATCTGCCCCAGCAAAGATAAATACAGAAAGGATGAAGTCTCCACCCTTTATGCATCACCAAGTGCAGTCCACCAAGCCCAATGAAAACTCTGAAAGGATAGAAGATAGTACTAAGGATACTATGAAGTTTAGTTAGGAGGATGGGGAGATTATCCCAGCTGCCACTTATGAGCCCAGTAATGATGGTAACGCTGGTGACTCTAGTGAGACCAGTGATGAGCAGAATGATTTTGCTTGTCAAGCATATAAATTCTTAGGTGGAGAGGCAGAGTCATCGAAAAGCCAAGACACTGTTTGGCTGGCTCGCTGTGAACTGAACTACAATATGGCTGAGGAAGTCATAACTGACAAAGTAGGCAAAGGGAACCAAAAGGGCTCTGCTAGATTAGTGGAGTTGCATGATGAAGACAAGGGCGACAATAATGTTAAGGTGGATGTGGAGAAGCTGGTGAACCCATGTGACAAGATGAAGCAATCCAGGGAGACAAGAAGGTGGAGTGAGAGGGTTCAGAAGATCACCAGCACTGGAGTACAAGGGAGCTCAAGCAAGAAGAGATCGCTCGAAGGTAACAATGCAAATTACAATTCTTTTTCCATTTTGAATAATGATGAGATTATGAATAGGTCTACTCATATGGGTGTTATGCTAGATAAATGTGACTTTACCAAAATTGATTTAATGAGAGATATGGAAACTGCTAGACAGGAATTAAATAAGAAATCACAAGAGGTTGAACATCAACCAAGTGTGACAGATATTGATGAGCAGCATAAAGATAACAATGAAATTCAAGTAGAAAATCTACTTGAGTGGGTAGAATCTGAAAATCCTGAAACAGATATAGAGGAACCAAACATCATTACGGCAAAGAGATCTAGAAAACAGCCAAAAAGGCTAAGCCTTTCAGGGATAAAGACAAAAAGAAGAGAGCCAAGGAACATCCTGGCAAAAGCAAGGTTGGGAAGGCTGATACACAGGGACACCCTGGTAAAAAGCCTTCCAAAGTTAATTCTAAAAAGGGTAAATCATGAAAGGCATCTTTTGGAATTGTAGGGGCATCAAAAAAAAAGGTGTCTCCTCCTTTCTCAGAAACCTTATTCTAGAACATAAATTTCATTTCATCTGCCTGCAAGAAACCATGCAGGAAGAAATTTCTGATAATACTTTAAGAAAATTTGATCCACAAAATTTATATTTGTGGAAATGGGTCTCTTCCAGAGGAAAATCTGGAGGAATTTTGACAGGAATTAAATATGAGCTATTAGATACGGGAGATTTTGAGGAAGGAAAATACATGCTCAGATTGTGCCTATGGGATAAGGTTCAACAAAAGAAATGGGATCTTATCAATATATATGGTGCAGCTCAAGAGGAGAACAAAAATGAATTCCTGACTGAGATGGCAAATTTTTGCAGCAGAAACAAGGAGCCCTGCCTCATTGGTGGGGATTTTAATATCATAAGATTAGCCTCAGAAAAGAATAAGGGGGGACTACATAGACAATCTGAGACTTTCAATTCAATCATTGACCTTCATGAGTTAATGGAAATTCATATGACTGGTGGAAAATTCACCTGGTCTAACAATCAAAATCGACCTACTTTGGTAAAATTAGATAAGTCCTGATGAGTAAGAGTTGGGAAGACATGTTCCCAAGAGTGACAATACACAAATTACCCAGAGAGGTTTCTGATCACAACCCCCTGATATTAAATACTCAGGCTCCACTCCAGCTCAGACACCTAACCTTCAGATTCGAAATGCCCTGGGTAAAGCACCCAGAATTTAAGGAAAAAGTACATGAAATTTGGAACAAACCTTGTCATGGCAAATCTGCTCTAGAAAGAGTACAACTAAAAATTAAAAAGTTCAAGCAATACTTCAAAGGCTTTGGCTTCAATAAACAAGGAGAACAGAAAAGGGTGAAAAGTGCAATTCATGAAGAGCTCCTTGAGCTTGAGCAAACAGAAGAAGAACACCTCCTGGACACAGCACAGATGTCTAGGAAAATTCAGTTGTTGTGTGAACTCATGAGGATACTGGAAGAGGAGGAGTTATATTGGCATAAAAGATCTCATGAACAATGGCTACTGGAAGGTGATAACAATACTGAGTTCTTCCATAGAGTTGCAAACGGGAGAAAAAGAAAAAATACAATTGTTTTTCTCATGGATGGTGATAAGAAGGTGGAAGGGGATGCAAATCTGTTGCAACATGCTACAGAATACTACAAAACCTTATTTGGGCCTGCAACAGGGAATGCCTTTCCACTTGACCCAAATATGTGGTCAGCAGAGGAAATGGTGTCTTCAGATGATAATGAGTATTTGACCAGACCTTTCTCTGAAAGTGAAGTTAAAGATGCTCTTGATCAAATGGAGAAAAACAAAGCTGCTGGTCTTGACAGTATTCCCATTGAGTTTTATCAGACTTGTTGGGAAATAATCAAAAAAGACATCATGGAAATATTTGATGATTTCCACAAAGGGAAGTTGGCCATAGAGAATATCAACTATGGTATAATCACATTGCTTCCCAAAACTCAAGATGCAGATAAAATGCAGCTATACAGACCCATTTGTTTGCTTAACTGCCTATACAAATGGATCACAAAAACAATATCCATAAGGCTCGATCCAGTAAATGAAAAACTCATTCTTGAAACTCAATCAGCCTTTATGAAAGGTAGAAATATCATGAATGGGGTCCTAGCTCTCCATGAAGTCCTTCATGAAACAAAAAGAAAAGGGGAAATTGGAATTGTACTGAAACTAGACTTCGAAAAGGCGTACGACAAAGTAAACTGGGACTTCCTATTTGACTGCTTACAAATAAGAGGGTTCAGTAATACCTGGTGCCAGTGGGTACAAAAGGTAGTTACTGGGGGTACTCTATGTGTAAAATTGAATGATCAAAATGGTCCTTACTTTATGAGCCATAAGGGGGTGAGACAGGGTGATCCCCTCTCCCCAATCTTATTCAATTACGCAGCTGATTGCCTGGCCAGGATGGTCAGAGAAGCCCAAAGAAACAACTTGATTACTGGCCTGGCTGAGAATATTATCCCTAAGGGGGTTGCCATATTACAATATGTTGATGATACCATTATTTGCCTCAAGAATAACATGGAGTCAGCTAGAAATATGAAAATGTTGCTATACCTATACGAAATGATGTCTGGCCTGAAAATTAATTTCACTAAGAGTGAAACAATCATCATAAATGGAGATGATCACTTATGTCAGCAATATGTTGAGTTGTTCAACTGTCAAATTGGCTTCTTTCCAATCAAATACCTTGGCGTCCCTGTCAGCCCTGGTAGGCTACATGTGGCTGACTGGGCACCATTAGAGAGAAAGAATAAGAAAAAAATGCAAATTTGGCAAGGTGGTTCATTATCAATTGCAGGGAGATCTACGCTGATAAACTCAAGCTTATCAAGTACATTCATCTATCACATGTCTATGTACCTGTTTCCAATAACAGTAATAAATGTGCTGGATAAGCAAAGAAGAACTTTCTTCTGGCAAGGGAGTGGGAGAAGAAAGAAATATCACTTAGTCAAATGGGCTAAAATATGTCTAAGTAAGAAAAAAGGGGGCCTGGGAATTAAAGATATTAGAAGAATGAACATCAGTCTTCTAATTAAATGGTGGTGGAAATTAGACACTGAAGATGGGCTCTGGCAGAAAATTGTTAAGGCAAAGTATCTACAAAAGGATACAATTAGCACAGTTAAGCATAAAATTAATGATTCCCCGGTTTGGGCAGATTTGCTACGAGTCCGGGATCTGTATCTAAAAGGAAGGAAGCTTAAAGTGAGAAACGGTAAAAAGGTCTCCCTCTGGACTGATAATTGGCTCCAAGGGGGAGCACTTTGTACCAAATTCCCGGTTCTGTTCGAGCTATGTACAGAGAAAGAGATTACAGTGCATAGCTTCTTGTCTAGGGGAGGTGAGTTATCCTTCACAAGATGGCTCAACCCCATTCTCTTCGATAGATGGATAATGATGGTAAATACAGTATACTCATATGAGTTCAAAAATACTGAAGATGAAGTTAGTTGGAAGTGGGGAAAAAGTGGAATATTTACAACCAAATCTGCATATGACCATGTGTCAATATAGGAATCTGGTCCTAGCTTCCAGCATATCTGGAAGGCTAAAGTTCCTTACAAAATCAAAATTTTCCTGTGGCTAGTTGAGAATGGGGCAATCTTAACTAAGGACAACATGATAAGAAGGAAGTGGCAAGGTGATCCCAGATGCTACTTCTGTTCCGCAAATGAGACATCTGAACACCTCTTCTTTTCTTGCCCGATCGCCAAAGTGGTCTGGGCACTGGTTGCCCAATGTTTTGGAGCAACCAACGTCCCCACAAATCTGTTGCAATATAAAAGTTGGATCAAGCTCTGGTTGCCAGGGGGAGACAAAGTATATATCTTTGGTCTAGCAGCCATCTGTTGGGCAATATGGAAGTGTCGCAATAAGACATGCTTTGATAAAAAAATGGTGAAACATCCTATTGAAATTCTAATGCAAGCTTGTGCGTTTATGGATTACTGGGCAGGTCTGTACAATAATGAGATGAGTGGAATGATTCATGAAGGGGTAAGAATGCTAGTGGCTTGTGCCCAGAGGGTGTTGGCGCAGCAGCCAGGAGGACCTGCGAGGAATCAGTTTCAAGTCTGTCAAGATGATGGCCTGGAGGATGGTGACGCGCAGCCAAGAAGATCCACGAGGAACCAGATTCAAGCATTGCAGGACCAAGACCTCGAAGGTGATGTCTCGCAGTAGATGGAAGGTGAAGCAAAAAAGAAGACCTGGAGACCTGGGAAGCTAGTGGTTGTTTTGCTCTCTTTTGTTCGGTTTGTGGGGCATGTAGTCGATGGTTGTAACCCAGGCAAAACTATAACGCTGCACTGATGGGCTGGGACTCCCAGACATCACATAAGCGCTCTTCTCTTCCAGCCTTTGTTGCCTAGTTTAACGCAAGCTAGTCGACGATAGGTTTCGTTCTTTTGCTTTACCTTCTGCTTCTGTAATCCAAACCTGACCTCTGTATTTCCGTTGTTGCAATGGAAATGGGGAATATCCTCGTTTCAAAAAAATATACTCTTTTTCTTCCACATGGGTGCATGTCCGTCCTCGTCATTTGGAACGGCTTGGCTACTAGGACCCTTTCCAAATACTACCTGCACATCGTTTACCATCGACAACACACGCTTTCCGTTGCGGAAAAAAGGCTTAGATCGATTATCAGACTCGCCTCTAAAATGTTTTCCTTCATGTCTTAATGGGTGCTTCGGTGGTAAAAACCGACGATGGCCCATATACACGCACTTTCGACAATGCTTCAAATAAATGCAGTCTGTTTCATCATAACAGTGGGTGCAGGCCGATTATCCCTTGTTTGACTGTCCCGAAAGGTTTCCAAGTGCAGGCCAATCATTGATGGTCACAAAAAGTAATGCGCGGAGGATGAATGTTTCCTGTTTGTACTCATCCCACACACTTACACCTTCGTCCTTCCACAACAGTAAAAGCTCATCGATCAAAGGTCTTAGGAATACGTCGATGTCGTTTCCAGGTTGTTTTGGACCTGCGATGAGAGCTGGCATCATGATGAACTTTCGCTTCATGCACAACTAAGGAGGAAGATTAAATATACATAAGGTAACTGGCCAAGTACTATGACTGCTGCTCATATCGCTTAATGGATTCATTCCGTCTGTACTTAAACCAAACCGTATGTTCCTTACATCTTCATCAAATTGTGGAAATTCTCTGTCAATGTTTCTCCACTGGGACCCATCTGCAGGATGTCTCATCATCCCATCTCGCTTACGATCTTCTTTGTGCCACCGCATCAACTTTGCGTTCTCCTTACTTCTGAACAAACGCTTCAATCGTGGAATCACTGGAAAATACCACATCACCTTTGCAGGAATTTTCTTCTTCGGTAACTGCCCGTCAACTTCACCAGGATCGTCTCGCCTGATCTTGTATCGCAACGCACCACAAATAGGACAAGCTTCTAATTTCTCATATTCAGCGCCGCGATACAGGATACAATCATTAGGACATGCGTGTATCTTCTGTACCTCCAATCCAAGAGGGCACACGATCTTTTTGGCTTGGTATGTGGTTGACGTCAGCACATTAGCCTCAGGAAGCATGTTTTTTACGATTTGTAGTAACTCACCAAATCCTTTGTCACTGACACCATTACTTGCTTTCCATTTCAGCATCTCCAGCGTGCTACCCAGTTTCTTCAGGTCCGGCTTGCAGCCTGGGTATAATTTTGTTTTGTGATCCTTCAGCATCTTTTCAAACTTTTTTGACTCTCTCGGAGTTTCACTGTCTTTCTGTGCATCAAGCAAGACCTGACCTAACTCATCGGGTGCCTCGTCCTCCTCTACGACATTTGCATCAACCCCTTCCATTGGGTTATCATCGTCGTCAAACGCTCCGGCTTCATGTAAGTATGCAAAGTCTGGGATGTTGTTATCGTCGTCTTCTTCTTCATTGTCTCCCATCACAACACCAAGTTCACCATGCTTTGTCCAAACATTATAGCTATCCATGAAACCATTTTCAGTTAGGTGAACATGTAGAATATCCCTTTTCTGAAACTGTTTTCCATTACGGCAAATACGTCATGGACAAAACATGAGACCCTTCGTGGACCTGCTGGCTTCAGCCGCATTCAAAAAAACGTCTAGGCCAATAATCCATGCCATGGTGTTCCTACCGCCGTACATCCATTGACGGTCCATTTTGAATCCTATCATCAAAATAATTAACAACTAAATATAAATACCTAGCAACATTTCTAATATTGCAACATTCCATTCAATATTAAGAAATAATAGAAAAGTTGGAAAAATCAATTACACAACATTTGAAATTTTTCTAACTCATACATATCAATTTTTCTAACTCATACATATTAATTTTTCTAACACATATAAAATTTTTCTAACACATATTAATTTAGTCTAACACATATTATTTTTTGTAACACATATTAATTTTTCTAACACATATTAATTTTTCTAACACATATGAAATTTTTCTAACACATGTGAAATTTTTCTAACACATATTATTTTTCTAACACATATTAATTTTTCTACCACATATAAATTTTTCTAACACATATGAAATTTTCATCATGTTGCAAAAACATTTATACGAACCTAAGGTAGCAAAATGGAGATGATGGACTTCCACGTTTTAGAAAAAAGATAGCTAAATATTCTCACTATAAAACATGCTCATTATCTAGGGTACGAACTCACTACTAAAAGCTACCATCTAATTAAAGTCATGATTCTACTTAGCTCAAATCAATGTGTACAAATAGAAATCTTTCTCATTCACAATTTTTGAAATTTTTCTAAGTATAAAGCATAAAACTAAGCACAAGTAACGTCAAATAACAGAGAATAAAGTTGCTAACCCTTTGGCGCGCTTATATCGAAGAAATCCACAAAATATGCAAAAATCGGGCAACAACTCCCCCCTCTATGGCGCCATGAGTGAGAGAGCAAGCTCTCCGGAAGAAATGAGCTCGGGCTCGGGAGGAAGAAGCTGGACGCGGTTTTATACTGAAACAATTAGTACCGGTTGGTAACACCAGCTTATATCGAAGAAATCCACAAAATATGCAAAAATCGGGCAACAACTCCCCCCTCTATGGCGCCATGAGTGAGAGAGCAAGCTCTCCGGAAGAAATGAGCTCGGGCTCGGGAGGAAGAAGCTGGGCGCGGTTTTATACTGAAACAGTTACCAGCCGGTACTAATTGGAGCCGTTTAGTACCGGTTGATAACACCAACCGGTACTAACGTGCAGTGGTGCACGGGCCCCGCCACATGGGGCAGTTTAGTATCGACTGGTGTTACCAGCCGGTACTAAACTGCCACTAGCCGTTGCGGCCCGTCACCCGAGGCGTACGTTAGTACCGGTTGGTAACACAACCGGTACTAACGTACCAGGGACCAAAGGTCGGTCGTTTCTCTAGTAGTGGCAAGAAGCTCATGCAATGAGCAGTCATAACTTAGAATAGTGCCAACAATGCCTCCTACCATGGGGCCGATACGAATTCGAATAGGGAAGGTCATTCGTTCTAGTGAAAAAACCGGCGGGATTGACTCCCTAAACGTGCCGGCGTTATTATTCACCACTTAGAATAGTCTATTTTCTAAGCACCTTAGAAGCAACGGCGGTACGTTTGATTGACTAAATATGCCAGTTTTATTTAGTGTCATGTGTTTGAATGTGCTAGATAGTCGCAACTATAGTTAACTAGGCCATCACATTTGTTAACCTATAACTAGTGGTGTGGATTAGTGCCGGTTAGAATACTTTATTCACAGTTGAGAAAAATCAGTGGATGTCCATCAGTGCGATCCCAATGACTACTAGAAATGCATTGTGATGAATGAATTGCACACACAATAGATACATAATCAACTGAATGTGAATGTGTGTATGCTAGACGTTCATAACAACACACATGTACTTGGTCATTACATTCAACATCACATGGACATATCATTTCAAATATGAGTTACAGTTCATGTAGAGATTGATAGACAAATACACTACTAAAAAAACATTAACGGAGACGGTTTTTTTGCATTAACGGAGACGGTTTTGGCAACCGTCTCTAAGCTGGGGTCTCTGTTAATCATCAATTAACAGAGACGGAATGGAAACCGTCTCTGTTAATATGCATTAACAGAGACGGTTTTGTTACAAAAACCGTCTCTGTTAATGATTTTACAGATTAAAAAAAATAATTTTGAATCCTAATTTTGTCGGGCCACACATTACAGACATTCGTGTTGGATAAACACATTACAAAACATACAATAATACAAACATTAGCATATGAAAGAGATCTTATTACATTTAGCTCCATATATTGTCTATTTACACTTTCATATAAAAAAATACAAATATACAACTCTGTTCAAACAGACAAAAGCTTGAGGATGATAGTTGATACATACACTCAGACAGTATACAACTCTGTTCAAACACAAGTTCATATGCCAGTGGTCATCTTTCCAACAAGGAGCAACACTGGTAATCTAGGTGTTGGATATGTAATGCTTATGTAACATTGCTATAGCAGGCATGAGAGGAGTGCTCAGGCCCGTACACTAGCAGGGACGAGGTGGACGATGGAACAGGGCCCCAAAAAAATTAGGGGCCCCAAATTTTGCTTAAGTGCGCGTAATACCTTGGATAGGAGAAAACTACAGAACAATCAACAGTATTTATGCGTCCTGTTTCT
The DNA here is from genome assembly GCA_015476505.1 of Urochloa ruziziensis. Taxonomy (NCBI): domain Eukaryota; kingdom Viridiplantae; phylum Streptophyta; class Magnoliopsida; order Poales; family Poaceae; genus Urochloa; species Urochloa ruziziensis. The sequence continues at coordinate 38,768,476 of CM027126.1, read as the reverse complement.
AGATAGCAAATCATTTTTTTTACTTTCCACTTCTTCTCCAATTACCATGACAAAACAATTCCCTGACTTGTTGAATGGGGTTTGTGATTAATCTCAATACAATACCGTGAGCTTGGCTGCTTGGGACTTTTGGAGTTTGGGTCAAAATTATTCAGCGCGTTCACATGGCAAAGTTTTAAGCAATTCTTTTCTTTCATGGTGAAAATAAACTTCATATGTCGATTCTGTAGTTATATAATGATTTAAAAACATTATTTAATTTCTCAAATACAGGGCCTCGTTGTAATTTTGAACCGGGCCCCCAAATTCTTAGGTACGGCCCTGGGAGTGCTCATTTTTAAAGAAGACTGTAGACTCTCACCTTATAACCATAGATGATTGGCCTCTAATATCTTATGCACAAAAGCTTAGTGTGAAAGATGGAAAAGGCGTAGCACTTACAGGAGCTTGGCATTCTTCATGGCGTAAGCAAGCGCTGAGTGGGTGACTCTGCCGTAGTTCTTCATGAACCTCATCTGGATGTCCTCAAGGTAGAGAAAGGGGATCCTCCCTGCATCATGAAGTCCAATCAGGATTGATTGCCCGGTTCCATTCCTCCTCCCCTGGTTTCTGATGGACATGAAATACTCAATTAGTGATCGACCAAAACAGGGACAAAAAAAAGTAACTAGCTGCTGCTTTCCACCGAAAGAACTACATGAATGGTAATACAGGCAGCTACAGAGCTAGGAAATTAACAATAAAAGTTCCTGTGAACTAACAAGCAAACCACAGGAAAATTAAAGCTACTATAACACTGATCCTCACATGATGCTGCTCATCAAGTTATTAAATCTCTAAACAAATCTAACAGGCTGAGACTTGAAGAGCTTACCTGCTTAACTAGGCTGCCATTGAAGAAAAATAACTGCTGTTGCAGCACCACTGAAGATTGAACTACTGCTCCACTAAAATTGCTTTTCTTGCCAAAGTGCAGAAATCAACTGGAATAAACAAAGTGCAAGGTGCAACTGATCAGAAACGAAACAACATGCTTATCCTTCTACACTCTAAAAAAACTAAAGCTCCAGCTGCACACTAAATCCTGCAGCTGCAGGAGCACGACAAAACAACAGACAAACATATTCAGGATCTAGGAGATGTTAGGATAAGGTGACAGGAGAGGAGATGAGGCTGCCACTGCTAATGATAGGATAACAAGTGGTGTTATTACAGTGGTATTACTATGTTTTCTACATTACCTCACTTCTGCTTTTCTCTTACATTCATGCCTCAGGTAAAATGCTACTACAAGTCATAATAATCCAAGCCGAACCAAATTGCAATAATAAAAGAACCAAAAAGAAAAACTAATCTCAGGGCAACCTCTGCTATCAGCCAAGGCTTGCAAAAGTCTGAAGCAAAGGAAAACTAACAGATCAAGCAAAGCAAAGCTTCTACATCTCATTCTCAGAGTGCCCATAGCGCTAACTGAACAGGCACACGGTAAATTGAACTCGCTACTAAAATGGTAGTACTAGATGTCGAGAACTGATAGATCAAGAATTAACAGATCTAGAACCATCAGATCAAATCATAATTGAACAAGAATAGAATAAGAACGTATAGATCGAGCACTAACATATCACGAAAGAGCTACTCGCGCTGCCGCTGCCAGAGACACAAATTCATCTTCGGCGCAGACAAACATCGCACTATCTGTGGCACAAATCACGTCATCACTATGCAGAGTAAGGAATGGAAGAACAGAGGAGGGCTAAGCGCAGAGCCAGGGCGCTGGTGGCCTCACCATTGCGGCTGCTTCAGCTGGAAGCCGGACATCGGCAGCCACGGCCGGCGCCCCAGCGGCACTGCCTCAGCTGTCGCCGGATCTGGTGGCATCCTCAAAGGTGCAGTCATGGCCGGACTAGACCCGCCATGGCCGGATCTTGCACCGGCGAGTCCCCCCATGGCCGGATCTTGCACCAGCGAGTCCCCCCATGGCGGGGCTGCGGTCGTGCGCGCGGGCGCAGTAGTGGCTTCGAGGCGGGGGAAGGCTGAGGAGGAGGGCATCGCAGCGTGGAGGTGCCCCGAAGGGAAGATTGGGTGGCGGCGGACAGGAGACTGCCGGACTTGAGGCCTTGAGGGGGAGGACTGAGCAGCAATGGGTGGATTGAGGCTAGAGAGGGTGGCGGGGGGAGGGGGGAGGAGGAGAGAGAGGGAGAGAGACCCGCGGGGGAGGGGGTTAGGGTTCGGGCTGCGCGAGGGGGCTGCGCGAGTAGATTCTTGTTGCATTAACGGAGTTGGCTGCGTTACAACAACCGCCTCTGTTAATTTATTAACAGAGACGGTTACTTTGCTCCGCCTTCGTTAATGGATCGTCACCGCCTCCGAAAATGATGGCATTGACAGAGACGCATGCATTTTCTAAGTGTCTCAGAAAACGTTTTGGCAGTGTCTCCTAAAATGTTTTTTTGTAGTAGTGATAGAATAGCTGTAACTAGCAGTTCATGCAAATATAGAGATTAGCATACATAAACAGAATAGACAACTACATCATATTGTCAATTCATTCTCTACTCATCAACTATAGCTAGCTAATCTAGAACTAAATCTGAACAGTTCATTAGCTAGAGATAGTGGCCACATGCACTATATGCATAATGAATGACAAAGTCTAGCTAGTCTGACTAAAATGAGCAATTCATTCATAACAAAATAGCTAATCACGATGCTTACATCACGAAATTACACCGCAATGATGGCAGCAGCAGCGTCTCCACCATCGCCACCACGGCGACTAGGGTTATGGTCGAAGGGGAGGCACCGACACATCTTGGTGAGGTCGTGCTCCAAGCCCGCACGAGCACGGGCCTTCGCTGAGGCCAATGAGGTCGTCATGATTGTAGATCTGGCTTGTGCCTCAAGCGCAGACTTATTCTCCATGATGGTGGTGGCCACATCTATGATGGCATGGGCAGCAGAGGCAATGGCCTTCCGCTGCTCTGCCATGATGCGATCCTAATATCCGCTCAGCACTTGAAGCTAGTGGATGACTCGGTGAGTGATGATCATCTCGATGATGTTCATGGCCATACTGCTCCCTTGTGACTGAAGTGTTCCGGCGAGAAGAAGAGAAGAGACAAGATTATTAAGAGGAAACATTAAGTTGATCGTAGCGATTAAGAAGGAAGCGGTCGGAAGAGCAAGAACAGAGCAGTGCGCTAGCACTATATATAACAGTGTGGCTTACGCTTTGACTGTAGAGCACGATGAAATGAACATTGAACAAGCACCGAGTGATTAAGTGCTTCATCTTGATCTGCAAGACGAAGCGTGCGGTTATCAAATGGCCACTGACTTCAAAACTTCCCTCTGCACGTGCAACCATTCACATTCATCAACCAATCAACCAAAATTCCAACTGCTATATTAAATATTTCTTCCAGCTGGCTAGATTTTAACCTGCCTAGAATACGACAATATATTTGCTGGTGGCTGGTGCAGAACAACACCAACACGTATATGCAAATGTGTTGGCTTTAAATAGCACTGATACATTTATTGTGTTATTCATGTCAGTCTTTGTTTACACCGGTGCGAATGCTGTAAACACACCGATCCATTTTGGGCCTTCGCGTATGGACCGATACGAATGATTGTCCCACTAGTAGCCGAACCAGCAAGGATCACCGACGACTTCTCAAGGTGCCCTCTATCCTCAACTATCTGATTGCCTCTTCGATCTGATTTCTTGTTGTTCTTCCACAGATTCCCTTCTCTCTTGGATGCTCGCTACCATGCTGCTAACATCTGGTACTCCTAAACCCTAATGGACAAGCTCTTTGCCAAGCATAATGCTAAGTGGGATCAGTCGTTCACTGATCGGGATGCCAAGTGGGATCATCGATTGAGATTTTGGGGTGGCTCCAGTGCCCATGCAGTACTGGCACCGACAACTATGCCATAAAATTTCTTTAGACTCGGGCCCCTAACAATTTATAGGCGCGGGCGCTTGTCCCATTGCTGCCTTTTGCCCCTAGAAATGGAGCATTAGCAGCAACCACAGCCAGAAAATAGACCATTAGTGCCAGTCATACGACACTTTAGTGTGGGTCATTTTGACCGGCACTAATTTGCTGGCACTAACGTGCACTCTTTAGTGCCGGCACTAAACTGATATTCACAATTTATAGGCGCGGGCGCTTGTCCCATTGCTGCCTTTTGCCCCTAGAAATGGAGCATTAGCAGCAACCACAGCCAGAAAAATAGACCATTAGTGCCAGTCATACGACACTTTAGTGTGGGTCATTTTGACCGGCACTAATTTGCTGGCACTAACGTGCACTCTTTAGTGCCGGCACTAAACTGATATTCACAGCCGGCACTAACAATCCTGTTTTTTCTTTTTTTTCTTTTTGCTTTTATCTTCTTTTCTTTTCTTTTATATGTTTTCATATTTGTACCAAATGTGTCTACGTAGTGACACTATTTGCGTCATACTACATTACGACGATATATATCACATTGTTAATATTATATATATATACATAAATAGATGGAATTCATACTACACACACAACATTTGAAAGATCCAACAAAGTACTTGCACTTGATATATTACAAATTAAACGTGCATGATACATCTCAACGGTAGTCACAACGATGCTTATCAATTGCTGCGACGCGCTTGAGTAGGGATCGCCATAGAATTCTCCATTCTTATTTATGACTTCATCGAGCATGAATCCACAGATAGATTCTTGAATTGCCCTGACGCGAGCTTCTTCGATGAGATCTTCTTTCATGCACCAACTATTGGTGGTCATTACGACACGATTTTACCACCAATATTCCACCGATTTTCAGGCTCTCAAAGACTCTTTCAAAGTAAATTTGATTATTTCTAACAAGTTCCACAAGTTTTGGTTAATTTGTGAGTGAAGGAGCAACTTGGTGAAAAGAGAGCCACTTTGGGCACTAAGGCAGGCCGGCTGGCCTAACCCAGGCCGACCGGCCCCATCCTGTGGCCCCTTGCCATGTCACTGATCCAGGAGATCACAAACACAAAGCCAATAATCATGAGACGTGCAATCAACGTCGGTTTGATCTAAGGACCCGCAAGGCCTAAGCAATGATTTGCATGGATTGAAGGGCCCACAACCTTGGATCCTCGGACAACTTTGATCCGAAGCAACCGTTACCGACCTCAGGAGATCATCTGGAGCGTCCCTGCAGAAGGCCGTGCCACAGGGGACTCAGCCCAGGCCGATCTGCCTAAGGGAGGCCGGCCGGCCTGGATCTGAGGCTGCCACATGCCCCCTTTGGTGTGACAGTTAAGCTGATACTTAGCTTAAGCCTGACGCCGGGAACCGACCCTGAAGACTATAAAACACTACAACGTTTTTCCCCTGGTGCAACGGCACGAAATCGTTGCAATATGTGTGAATTCGTGGCAATAGTGTGGAATTGCGACGACTCAAAATAGTTGCAATACAAAATCTGGTCGTTGCTTAAAACCGCGTTGCAATAGGGTATCGCAACGACTAAGGTTGCCGTTGCCATACGTGCTAGTTGTTGCAACGACGATCGTTGTTGCCATTAGTGGCAATTGCAACGTCCATTGTCGTTGCAGTATTTGTTATTGCAACGATAGGCCTCGTTGCCATAGCGTGGTATTGCGACAACTTTGTGATGTTGCAAAAAAACGGAATTACAATGCAAGAACATTGTTGCAATACGTGACTTATGTTGTTGCAATATGCTCACATGATATCACAACGAAATACGACTCGTTGCTATATACGTCATCCATATCCCAACGAACTATGGCGTTGTAACATGCTGGAAGGCTATCCCAAAGACATGCCAGTCGTGGCTATATGGGTCAATTATATTACAACGCAATATGTCGTTGCGGTACACGTACAGGGTAGCACAACAGATGGTGTGCCGTTGCGATAGGCGCTATGGATACCACAACGTCGAGCAAGCGTCGCAATATGCTGCCAAGGTATCGCAACGAGGTATGTGGCGTGGCTATATGGTTCAGTCCTATCGCGACGACACATATTGTGGCTATATGCCTAGAGGGTAGTGCAACGAGTTTGGCGTCGTTGCTATATGGATTAGTGGTATCGCAACAAAACATGTCGTAGCTATATGCGTACTTGGTATTGCAACACAATCTATGTCGTGGCTATACGCTCAATGGATATCGCAATGGAAAATAAATCGTCGCCATATGCTAATTATTAAAAGCAACGATACATCGACAATAGAAATAAATGTCACTACAATATTATCATTAATAGTATCAGAAAATAAATCATTATTCACTGACAGTAATAAAGTTTGCAGCTATTGAAGCATCTATAGTAATCCGTGCAAGGTCACCTTCGTCATTGGCCTCCTGTTGTAGCCGTAGTGCCTTGTTTCTAATGCCAGCCGTGTTGTAGCTTTAAGGTGTTGTGCAGAAATGTATTTATGTGCTGGAGCACCTCCTGCACCTCTATCACGAGTCTCATTGAATAGTTTCTTTGCAACTGAAGTACCATTATTCTTTGCAATCTGGATCATAATGAAATTAATAATTGGAACAATATTATCTTCAATTTGATGCCCAAAACGATAATGATTATTGGAATGCTTGACCAAAGTTGTTACCTGTTTCTGTTTTTCTTGAGTTTCCACTATTGGTGTTGCAGCAACGTGGTGCTCAGTGCGCCCTTCTACATCTTCAGTTCCATTATTGGTGGTTTCAGGATTATGCTGCACAATTAAAAGGTACCATGCAAAGAGATTACCAACATATATTCCTGGCCAGAGCTCGGACTATTCCTGGTAAGCCCCATGCCTCTAATATTCCAAAACATCCCTATCATTTTAAACTATTTATAATTTCACTAAATTCTAGCTATCTGATTCTACTAGAGTTATCAGTATCTAAAGATGGAAAATCCTCTGTTGTGCTGGGGTCAATGCCTTGTTCCTAAGCCACATTTCTCAGATTATCCTCCTTATGCTTTTCCAAGCAATTGGGGATCCTACAATAATTTCTAAAAGCTATATATATTTAGTTTGATTCACAACCAATTATTGTCGATACCTGGTCACTTGTGCCTTGGCAGAGTTGCCCTGACGGATCTTCAGCTTGAACCTCGGTGGGCCTAGCATCGACTGCAGCTGTACCAATGTTGGTTACCGGGGTATTCTGCGCATTTGAAATTAAAGAGGGATGGCCAGATATTAGGGATATTATAGAAGTTAATAACAAAACAAGAACATGCATAAATTATGTTCTGGTTACCTCTATCGTCAACGCCTGACGATAAGGTGCCATCATTGTTTGAACTTCCCCCATCAACTCTTCTCTAATTGCAGCTTTAAGTTGTTCCCTCTCTGCTTCCTTTTCAGCTTCATTCTTTTGCATCATCTCCTGCATCTGTCGCTCCTGTTGTTCGAGCCTCTCTAGTCTCTCCTGAAACATTCTCTCCTCAAGTAGTTTTTGCTTTCGTTTTGGATTGGACATGTAACCATGGCCACGCGACCTTGAGTATTTGACTCTAGTAGTCTGCCTGTAAACTTCCTGGAATACTTGGTCTTCCTTAGCAACTCGAGAAGCGCGACTTGTTGGGGAGCATTGGTCACCCTCGTCTTCATGCTGACCCCATAAAATAGAGGTTGTTGTATCATAAATACTCGCAGCAACGCGATCTGTCCACATTCCGTCCGGACTACAGTGTGTAGTCTTCCAAAGTTTCATAATGGCGTGGCTCCTCACCGGTTAATTGATCTCTCTATGATTGCATCATTAGTTAAACACAATTAATATACCATTGTGTCAGGTACTGAAAAGTTGACAAAAGTGAAAAAAATGTTCACCTTTTCCCAACTCCACTGTGAGAAAGGTTTGGAACCCCCCGAACGATTGCTTCTCATTTGGCCTTGATTCAAAGAGTTTGCCATGCTCCTTTGGTATAGAAAGGCATACAGGGGAGAAATGGTAAATAAGAAAAGTTGAACTGATGATTGTTTTCTTATACTTAGAAAAGATGTTGTACCATGAACTTCCTTGTTAAAAGTACAAGTTCAAGTAGTGCCACTCCACTATGTCCAACTCTTCAGGCTTATGTTCCATTCTCTCATCGTAAATGTTGTATGCCTTGAATGTAGAATGCAAGGCGGATCGCCAGCCTTTGTAGCGTTCACTCGCAATCTTCCATATCTTTTCCTAGGGACAAAGAATTCTTGTTATGTATGCATCATTCAAACTATTTGTGATTTCAAAAATGAAAGAGGGAACAAGAATAATGCATAACATTAGAATGCAGAATCTTCCAGTCAGGAACATCCTCCATCTTACTCAATGGTGTGGCAGGAAAGGTTTTCCACTGCAGAAGGGAAGTTAGACTAGGGGGATCCTCTATCCCCCCTACTCTTTGTCTTAACAGCTGACCTTCTACAATCAGTAGCTAAATGAGGCAAAAGACCAGGGACATCTGACACTACCCATACCTACAAGATTTACCAATGACTTCCCAGTGATCCAATATGCAGATGATACACTAATAGTTATGGAAGCAAGTGAAACCCAACTGAACACACTACAGAATATCCTGAACTCGTTTGCCTTGGCAACTGGACTAAAAGTCAACTATTCAAAGTCACAGATGATCCCAATCAACCTAACCCAGGAAAAATTTGATCAACTGGCACAAAGTTTCAATTGTGCCCAGGGCACACTGCCCTTCACTTATCTGGGTTTACCTTTGGGCTTAACAAAACCAAAGGTGGAAGATTTTTTACCATTGGTCAGTAGGTGTGAGAAAAGGCTTGTCAGTACCTCTATCTTCCTCTCTCAAGCTAGGAGATTGCAGCTCACCAACTCAGTATTCACAAGCCTTCCAACATATTATCTAGGAATGTTTGATATGTACATCACCATTCTAGAACAAATCGACAAGTACAGGAAGCATTGTCTTTGGAGAGGGGCAAACATCGACAATGGTGACAGAGCCAAAAAATGAAGGTGGCCTTGGAGTCCTTGATCTACAGACTCAAAATGATGCCTTGTTCCTCAAAAACTTGCACAAATTCTACAACAAGCATGATATACCCTGGGTCAACTTAGTTTGGGAAAAACATTATGGAAATGGCAAGCTGCCCAGCCACATCAGAAAAGGCTCCTTCTAGTGGAGAGATATCCTAAAATTAATAGACAAATTCAAGGGAATGGCAGTGGTAACAGTACAGGATGGCACAACTTGTATGCTATGGGAAGATCAATGGCATGATCAGATAGCTAAACTTGCCTACCCACATCTTTACTCCTTCGTAAAAAACACAAGACAGAGCATTAGCGCAGCAGTGACAATATCACCACTGTCCAGACTCTTTCATCTCCCACTGTCCACAAAGCCTTCCAAGAGATGCAAGAACTTCAACAACAGTTAGACACCGTCAATATAATGGACACCCCTGACATTTGGACCTATATCTGAGGCACAGGTTCCTACTCTTCAAGTAAAGCCTACAAACATCTAATTGATCATGCTCATTTTCACCCAGCTTACAAATGGATTTGGAAGACTTCCTGCCAACACAAGCACAAGGTCTTTGCATGGCTTCTACTAAAAATAGACTCAGCACCAGAGGTCTACTTCAAAGAAAAAATATGACCCTCCAGAGCTACCACTGTGTCCTATGTGCTGATCAGATTATTGAGTCACGCGATCATCTCTTCCTGTCATGCCCTTTTGCTATAGCGAGCTGGAGCTCCTTGAGCATTACAGTGCCCACAAGTGGTGATGCTCTGGAGTTGCTAAACGACATCAAGGCACAAATTGACCAACCGTTTGCCATGGAAATTATAATCCTCCTCAGCTGGAGCATCTGGACGACCAGGAATAACTGCATCTTCAAGAACATTGCACCATCAGTGGAGCTCTGCAGAGCAAACTTCAGAAAAGAATTTGCCTGGCTTCTGCACAGAGCAAAAGCAAAGTACTTCCCAGCAATTGAATTATGGAGAGATCAATTCTTGTAGCCGTTTTCTCCTTCACCTTTTTTGTAACCTTTTTGTTTCCTGATCTCCTTTCTTTGGAGACTGAGATTCTGAGCCTCTTGGCTTTTGTAATTTTGATACCTTTTTTTCTCTTTAATATTAACCAGTAGGGGGAAACCCCTCCTGTTCTCTCAAAAAAAAACATTAGAATGCAGGACGAGGTGGTCAGTGCCATACCATTATACATTCTGCTATGTCCTCCTTGACATGTCTAGCCACATCACTCCAATGTCTAACTCCAATCAATGGAGCCTTCTGCTTTGTACGTAGAACAACCTCATCCACAAAGGTACGTCTGTTTTCTCCACAAACACCACCCGTATTGACAGAAAATTCAATTTTCAGTTTATCTGTCTTAGCCTTCGTCCTCTTGGCCACCGCAGCTAGCCCTTTCGAGACCCCACGCCCCTTTTTCTTGCCATCTACTTACAAACACAAATGGAAGCTTACATTATTAAGTCATGCACAATAAACAACATAAGAAAACTGCAGGTGTGAATCTTGTACAACCTTGTGTTTGCTTCGGTTTCCTGGCATGGCCTGGCCATTCTGATGGCGGCGTGTCACTACTACCATTGCTCTCAGCACGTGCTTCAGTAGGCTTAGCTTGATTTCTGTCATAAGCCACTGAAAAATTAAAAAGTCCAATCAGTGGATGCACAATGCACTTAGTAATTTAAAATCACAAATAAGAACTAGCTCAGATGGATAACGAATTACAAAGGTCTCTCAGTCGGTTCCGGCTCCTTAACCATGCAGTGTACGCTCTTATTGTCTCTTGCTTGAACTCATCATGTAGAGCTGCAATATGAGGAACAGTACTATGTGAGTACAATGTTATAGTGTAATGTGGACAGTGTAGTACAATCATCGTCAGACTCACCACAATCTTTGTCTTGGTCTTGAATCCACAATTTGTATTGACCAATTGAGTCAAAATCAGCATCGTCGTCGTGTGCACATTCAACATGCTCAGTAAACCTTGAGCATTTTATGGGTGTGATGTTCACTAGTTCAACTGTTTCTTGCTTTGACATAATCAATCTTAGTTTCCTTTCTTGACATGAACCCAAGTACTGAAGCATGGCTAGTTGCATCTCTGTTAAAACCAATTTTTTCAGCACTGGCTTCACCATCATCTCCTCTTCTCTTCTTGTAGTACAAGAAGTCTTGCGCACAATATCCAAGCTGATCTTTCAGAGTAAACAGGGTGAAAAAGTCGATTTGTGCCTGGTCAAGACTAAACTCAATCTTGCGCTCAATGTTGCCATTTGCCCCCAGCAGTCGATGTGTACCTTCCACAGATCACCTATCAGGACGATATGCCTGCACGTGCACACAGATATCAACAGGCCAGCATCAATGAATGGATATGTAGCAGGGGCGGGCGTAGTATAGGTTCATGGGTGTTCGGCTGAACAACCAATAATTTTGGGGGAAAAGAATAAAGCATCTATGTATATACGTATAACTAAACTGCTAACTGGGTCAAACTGTCTGTATTTGAGCTCAAAAGCCATAAATGGCTTTCGTAGGAGTTAACTTGGGCATCAACTGGTTTGGCCCAAATATCAAGCACCAGCCCACCCCAGCCCATCGGTAATTCCTTTGCACAGACGCACAAGCCCACCCCCCACCCCCCGAAATCCTCTACAGCTTGTGCCTCCACAACAATTTTGCAAACTGTGGAGAGCAAAATAATAGCAATGAGGAAGTATATGCTATGTGGAAATCATGCTCCAGCATTTTGAGAAAACGATCCCCTTTCCCTATAATTTTTTCTCAATCCCCTTTATCCCTCCTGGAGATGCTCTTAGGAGTATATGCTATAGTCAATTGATCTGTTTAATACCTATGAACACCCAATCTGAGCAACTCCAAGAGAGTTGCCAATGACTTGCTAAGCCAAAATTTGGCAACTGAATGTCAAAATCGGGCTCCAACAGGCTCTCCTATCCTCCTTGCTATCCCTACTGACTCCCCAAATTGAGCCTCCCGCTTGCCAGACTTGGCAAGCCAGTCCGGTTGCCAAAATGGCTTGCCAAACGTGAGCCCCACTGCGCCTGTAGAGCGTCGGCGGGGAGAGCCGCCGCTTCCTCCCCTGCACCCGGCGCCGTTGCCACCTCGCCAGCACCCCCGCGCTAGCAACCCCATGGCCAAGGGGCCACCTCGCATGTCTCAGAGTCCAAAAGAAAGGAGGAGGGAGGCATACCCGGATCTGTGACAGGAGAGTCCTGTCAGGGATCCTCGCGCTGTCGCCGCTCCATGGCCGCCGCCACCGTGCCTTTCCCCGCCGCTCTTGATGGATGTCGCCGCCATGCCTCACCCCGCCGCCACTCCTCACCATAGGCATGAGGTGAGGGGCGAGTGGCGGGGGAGGAGAGGGGAGGCCGGGGAGGGAGAGAAGCGGAGGATGGATAGGGAGAGGGAGGGGAGGAAGGTGGCGGCCGTCGTCGTCAAGAGAACAGAGAGGAGAGGGAGAGAGCCAGCGGAGGGGACGGGTACGACAAGGAAGGGGCCAGAAGTGGATGAAAGATGGGACCCACACGTCAGTGTGTATAGAGGCTGTTGGAGTTGCTCTATTGCTGCGTCCACCACTGATATGTACTAGTGCTATGAGAAAAACGAACCAGTGCTGTGCACTAAAATAATAAGTGAAAAGACCCCGAGCAAATATATGTAACATCGACTTTTGGACCGGATGAAAATTTCATTGATCAAAAGACCCCGAACAGGGGCAGGTACAGGACCTTTACAGAGTTCATCTCGAAAGACCGAGGAGAATACATGAGATGATCGGCAAGGGTGCGCACAAGGGGAGAAAAATACAACAGCAAAGAAAGAAAAGACTAGCGCATCCCCAAAAGACTCCAAGATGCAAATAGATTGAATGGAGGCAAGAGCAAATGGATCTGACATAGACCTAAAAGGTGATACAGGTGGATGCGTACCTGTTGTCCTCAATGCAGGCATCCAACACTTGAACCGGCATCTCTGGTCCTCGCGAGCTGTCGTCTCCTTCGCCGGCCATGGGAGGAGTCGACATGGAAGTAGATGGAGTCGCCATGGATGAGTCGCTTGGGCGTAGACAAAAGGTCTCCTTCGCTCCTGACGCTGCAGTTTTGGGGGCAACTGGGGACGATGCTGAGAAAATTGAGGTATGAGGAAAAACCTTTGGAGGGAACATTGCGCTAGTAATAGAATTTGAGGCACAAAGTGGCGGGATGCAATGGGTCCCGCCTGTCGTAGGCACGCGAGAACCTGTAGCAGCGAAAACTTTTCGGTGGCGAATACGTTATATATATCGTGGTGTGTTCAGTGGGTCCACGGCAGTGGACATGGATTTGTGTATTGATGGTCTACCCTTTAGTTTGACTTGAGTGACCATGTATATGTTGAGATGGTACTGCTCCCACACACACTCGTGAATACTACCTCTGGTTCTTTTTATTTGACATTTCTGACAAGTAAAATGAACTGCCCGCAGGCTAAATGAGATGTCTGAAATGTCAAATATTATAAATCGAAGGTGTACAATTCTCTAAACATTGTAAAAAGGGGTGTGCATATACAGGTTCGCCAAAAATGCAAAAAATTGCACTTTTACGTTCCAAATCTCTCGCAGAGCAAAAGCGAGATGAGGCCGTTCCAATCTCTTGCCCAGATTGGCCGGTGGATTTCGGGAAAGGTGGATGATTCGGTGGCAGCGGCTATGGAGAAGGCGATCACAGCATTAACTAAATCAAAGTAGTACTAGTTCAGGCATGTATAGACACAAACAGCTAGATATATATACATCCATTTGATTGTTGCCCAGATTGGCAAAGCACAAGGCCAGCAAAAGATTTCAATGTTTTAACACAACCGACCACAAAACATCATCAACAAACAACATCACTTGTGCTGGGAGTACTCGCCAGCACCATCAGCCTACTTGTCCTCCTCCTCGTCCTCGTCCTCCTCCTCCTCCTCATCGTCGTCATCGTCCTCCTCCTCCTCCTCGTCGTCATCCTTCTCCTCCTCGTCCTCCTCGTCGTCGTCGTCCTCCTCCTCCTCCTCCTCCTCCTCGCGAAGAAGCCTTTGATGCTGCTCCTTGGGGGGGCTCATGGCGTGCAGGATCACCTTGATTCTGGTGTCCACTTCCACGAAGAGGGGGCAGAGGGGGCATCGCCACCACATTTTGCCGCTCGGCGTCGTCCTACACAAGACCCGCAGGGACTTATCCTCTGCTGGTCCCTGCGGCGGTCCCTGCGGCGGAGGCAAGGGTGACCGACGGCTGGAGCCGGTGCCATCACCATCCTGTGCTGGTGACGGTGGTGGAACCACCGATGAGGACGCCGGGTCGGTGCCACCGCAATGGCGCTTCACCGGCGGCGAGGAAGACCCACTGCGTCGTGCATACGACTACGCTGGTGGCGCGCCTTCGCTTGACTGCAACCGAATAGTGAACAGTAAATAAGAACAATGAACAGTGTGTCAAGAACACAAGGAGAGATTGGGGGGACATATTGCCTTTGCCATTACCTCGGAGTCGATCGCTGGTGGTGGCGCGCCTTCGCTGGTGATGTGAGGAGGAGAGCTTTGGGGGGACACATTGCCTTGGAGTCGATCGGTCGGCAATGGCGGCGAGTGCAGAGGAAGCGGGGAGAAGGCCGGGGATGGAGGTGTAGAGGAAGAGGAAATGTGAATGGGGAAAGGAGGGCAACTGCCCTAAATTTATAACGATGGGACAGCACAGCGGCACAGGAAGAGGCACCACGTGTTTAGTTACTTGCAGCCGCTGGCCGGCTGGCCCCATCTCAGCCTGGTCCCGCATGCAGTGATAGTGCGTGGCATTTAGTTGCCAAGGCAGTGGCTGTTGGTGGTCATTGCGATATGATTTTACCACCAACATTCCATCATATTTCAGGCTCATCTTGCTCATAACAAAGTGAATTTGGTTATTTCTAATGAGTTCCACAAGTTTTGTATAATTTGTGAGTGCAGGAGCAACCAAGTGAAAGAAGGGCCACTTTGGGCACAAGGCCAGGCCGGCCGGCCTAGCATAGGCCGACCGGCCCCCTTCTGTGGCCCCTTGCCACGTCACTGATCCAGGAGATCAGAAACACAAAGCCAATGATCCTGAGACTGTGAGATCAACGTCGGTTTGATCCAAGGACCGAAAGGCCTAAGCTATGCTTGCATGGATTGAAGGGCCCACCAACCTTGGATTCCTCGGACAGCTTTGATCGAAAGCAACCGTTGTCGACCTCAGGGACCAATCTAGAGTGTCCCTGAAGAAGGCGGTGCCACGGGGCAGCCAGACCAGGCCGATCGCCCTGGCCTAGGCCGGCAGGCCTCCCCCTGAGGCCGCCACGTGCCCCCCTTCGCGTGGCAGTTAAGCACAAGCTTAGCTTAAGCTTGACGCCGGGAACCGCCCCTAAAGACTATAAAAGTGACCCCCTTCACCTTGAGAGGACACACCATCCTTGGAGAGAAGAGAAGTTTAGTGAAAGTGCTCTCATCTTTAGAGTTAGAGTAGGGAGAGAGTGGGTGAGTTGCTTGGGTGACAGCCAAGCTTTGTAGATAGAGTCCGGGATTTCTTCTCGGCCTCATCTCAACATTTTCGCCCCCGAGGAATATATTTCAGGAGTTATCTTCAGTAAGTCCTTGGTATCTTGCCTTTAGTACCTCGCTAGTTCATGAATTACTTTCAGCAAGTTATCTCATCTATCATTTGATCTGCGGGTACCTGAGTCTGCGTGAGTGACAGCGACTATTGTTTGGGGTTTCCTCTATAGCCCTTCGCGTTGGGTGGAGGTCAGTGGCTGAAAGCTTAGGCGTGGTGCCTGTGCTGGCTAGCCACCTCAGGTTGTGTTGCACCCCACGGAACTGCAGTGGTAGGCGGCAGGTGGTGACAGCCCTGTCCGTCTTTTATATTCCACCACATCCGGGTGTACTCATAACAGTAGTGCTGAGCACGGAAGAACCTCTCTCTCACCCCGTTCTGAGTTCTTCCCGATTCTAGCCGTCCAAGCAGATCAGGTTAGATTTAGATAGATTGTCTGGGGTAAAAAGTAGCCAACTAAAGTCAAGCTCTCTACCCACTTATCTTGTGCTCCCTGGTGGGTCCGGTTAGAAAAGTTCTAGTCTGGTCGCGTCTACCGTTCCTTGAATTTGACATTCAGGTTCTTACTCCCCTGGTCAAAGGCTATATCGTACTCCGTGCGCTTGCGGATTTTAGTTAGGCTAAGGATTGCCAACAGTGGCCGGGAGGGGTAGCGGAGACTACGCGTTAGGAGGCGACAGTTTAGAGTCTAGAGCACTTGATGACGCATGGGGATGGAACAAGTGCAGGAGGCAGGAAGGAGCGCCCAGTAGTATGAGATTAATATGTAACATCCCGGAATTTTGTCCGGAATGTTAAAAGTACAAAAATGTGGATTTTAAAAACCTTTTCTTGTATTGGTTGTTTCGTAGCTAGAAAACCATAAGAGTGTCTTCTTGTGCCCTTACCTAATTCGTAGTAATCAATTAAACCGTTATTTTATCTCTAAGGCCATGCATTTGTTAGGGTGAATTTGGATTTTATTTGGAATTTCCATTCCTTGTTCTGAGTGTGATTTATATTTGAACCTAATTTCAAATATAAGTCAAAAGCTAATTAACTAACCTATCTGACTTGGACCTTGCCCCCGAGACCAATCTGCTAACTCGCTAACCCAGCGTGGGCATTTATGCTAGCTCGGCTAAATGTCCGATTCGAAGCCTCCTGACTAAACCTACCCCGAGTTGTTAAATCCTAAGCCCTTTTAAAAATTCCTTACATGAATTATGATTTTATTTGTCAACTCTTCGAATTAATTTCATGTGAATTAATTCAATTTCGAAAATAGCCTAATTCATTTGTAATGAATTTTCACCGGCACATTTTGAATTATGACGTCATTTTCCGGCTTCTCGAATTAGTTTCTTGCTAACTAATTTATTTCCGGAAAATAGTCTAATTCATTCGTATCAAGTTTGGGAGAAATAAATTGTTATCAATTTATTTTGCGGGCTAATAATATCTTGGCCCAAATCTAGGCCCATCTAAAAACACACCTAATCTAACCCTAACCACATTCTATAAATATCTCCCACACCTCTCATCTGTCTCTCAACTCCCACCGCCGCCGCAAGCCTCTCCTCGCTCTGCTCTTTTCTTTCTTCCACCGCAAGAAGCTATTGCCCTCTCTCTAAGAGCAAGGCTTATAATTTAGCCCGCTGCTGGCTAAATAGAAGTGCCATGTCACATATAGCCTACAATACAGCCTGCTCATATAATAGGTTGACTATTAGATTGGCTAAGAGGTTAATTTCATTAAAGATGCAATTATTCAATGCTTGTTTGTACATGCCATCTACCGTGGACTGCATCTCTGTGGCCATTCATACCACAACTATACATCCTTCACGAAGCCGCCCGCCGCCCGCAGTGGCAGCCGCCTCGTCGCCCATTACAGCAGACCCCGCGCGGCAGCCCACCCATGCTGCTTGCTGCTACTTCATACTACCTGGCCACTGAACATGCGGGCAGATCGAATCGAGAGAGATCGAATCAAGGAAGGAAGATCCAAATCAAGCACCTCAAAATCGAATCGAGCAACAGAAGCAAATTGAATCTTGTATTGAATCAAGGACCCGCGTGCATCAAGAATTAAATCAAGCATCTTTCCGTTGCCAAATCGATGAGAGGGAGGAAGATGTCTGTGCAGCTGGAAGAGTAATCCTTCACGGGGTGGCCGCGGCTGCCGCAGTTCCTTGACCTCGCACTGGGTAGAGGTCCTCATGCACTGTCGGGCTACGTTGCAGAGGCGCCGACGGCGGGTCTGATGAGGGGATTTGGTCAGAGGCGGAGGGATGAAGGAGGGGAGCAGGAGGCAGCAGGACGGGATGACACACGGGATCGCGAGGAGTACGCGCTTGCTCCAGTCGCTCGCAACGGGCTAAGAACGGGCGTACGTTTCTCGGGCTCCGCGATTCAGCCGGGCGTACCACGAGACGCCCGTTCCATTCTCTTTCTTCTCTTCTCACACCTCCGCCTAGAATTTTGATCACATGGACATATATTTGGCCTGCTGACTCAACCTTGTAATACTGGCTCTAATCTCCACCCGATCTCTCCCTCTGTTCTTCACCGTGAAGCAGAGCTGCTTTCCACCCTTTTCTTTTCCGCCGAGCAACCAATGTTTTAAATAGCTGGCTAAACCTACAGCTATAGCCGGATATAGCTGTTTCGAAAGCATTGCAGCTAAGATATCACACTTTTAGCCACATCCTTAGCTTTAGGGCTAATAGCCGCTATTAGCCGGCTATATCCGCTAAACGGGCCTCCTTTTAGCCGCGGCTAAATCAATCCGCGAGCCAAAATCAAACGCGGGCTCTCCGAATTCCATGTTCTAGTAACTTTGTGTCTTGGACTAGAGCCATGTTCTAATAACTTTGTGTCTTTTAGGCTGAGATGTATTCTTGTGTATTGTGTTGTTGTTGGTGGTGGTCTAATGAACTGTGTTGTTGTGCCTTGATGGTGGTCTAATGAAGTAATGATCTGTTATTTTATAAATTTATAGGGTATCATTCTTAGCTGCGGCTAAATGGCTTAGCCGCGGCTATAGCTAAGCTATAGCTGTCCTTAGCCATTTTAGATAGCAACAGCTAAGAGGCTTAGCCAGCTATTTAAAACATTGCGAGCAACACTCCAGCTTAATCCTCTCTCTCGGTGTTCTTTTCTTTTCCACAAATTGCATGAACTAGCGGCTCCTTGCCCCCTCTGTTTATCACGCCAGCCTGCAGCAGCTCAATTCTCCTCCTCTCTTCTCCAATCGGCCACTAGCAGCAGCAGCTCCCCCCTCTTCTTTGCCCAAGGCAGCCAGCGCCTCTACTTCACTCTGTTTTCCTTGATCGAGCTAACAAGCAAGCTGCAAGCAGCAGCCTTGCTCTCCTTTCTTCAGAAGCCGCACCACCACCACGCCAAAGCGCTGCCGCCAAGGGCGCCACACCAAGCTGAGGTTGGTACTGTGAGCAGAAGCCGGACACGAGCTCGAAGATGGACGCAGAAGGGGGGAACGCCATCCACGACACCAAGCCAAGCTGGAGCTGGTGATTGGTGAACAACGACGCCAAGCTGCTGCTTTGCCTCTCTTCTACCACAACATGGCTGCTGACCACCTCGCTCTCAACCTGTTTGGCGAAATGCTTGAAGGCCACAAGCTGAACCGTGAGCAGCTGTGTCCGTCTGCCTCGCCTACAAGCTGTTCGATGATATGCCCGAGCCAGTACCGCGAGCCCAAGTCTGACTGCACCGCCTCGGTTCGCCACAGCCACAACTCATCACGGCACCGTGTTAAACTCCAACGAGACCAAGGTGAGCCCGCGCTCAACCTTCTCTTCCCTTGGCCCTCCGTGCTGTCCGGCGTGATCTTGCCGATGAGCCCTCATAGCAGCTCGCCGTGTTGCCGCAGCCCGCCGTCACTTGTGATGTCGGCCTTCGTGTCGTGCTCCCTTTTTCCTTGCAGGTGCCGCTTGCCATCACCGCCACCGAGCCCTTGCAGCTGTGCGCCACCGCAGACTCGCTTGGTCGGGTGTCCGCGCGTGTGCCGCAGCCGTGTCAGTGTGTCACGGCCATGGTTAACCATGTGCCCGCGCACGCGCAAGACCCTTGGCTAGCCGAGCTGAACCGCACCCAACCAAGCAGCCTTGTTGCCATCAACCACCGCCCATCGCCATCGCGGCCATGGCCATGCCGTGTGCCCGCGCGCTTGCCTCCGCTTTGCTTTGTCGCCGCCACGATCTGTCGTTCTGCCGCGACCGAAGCCGGTCTCCGTGTCCGCGTGCAGCCGATAGCTTCGTCGCCCTCGTCTGAGCAAAGTCGCTGCCGAGCCTCTCTCTAGCCTCACTGACACGTGTCCCTGTCTTTTCTTTTCCTTTACGGAATGATTTAAAAATCCATAAATTGATTTAAACTTCAGGAAATTATAATAAATCAATCGTAGCTCAGAAAAATATGAAACCAGTTTCAGTATTTTTCTAAAATCAGGACGAACACGTTAGAACAGAGTTTGGTGTTATTTGGATCTTTATTGGTTCTTATTTGGAGTTCATTTGCTAGTAGATGTCGTTGTTTATTTGTTTTTGTGTGCAATAGGATTCCTCGGAGGACAAGGACTTCTTTGATGACGTCGACTACGCTGAAGACGAATATAAGGACGATACTCCAGGTTCACGCCCATCTGATACTTTTTACCTATTAGACATTGCAAGTAGAATTGCTAGCGCTTCTATTGCATTGATGAGATGATGATGAGCCGCATAGCCTATTTATATATCATGATTCCTTGATTGCCTATTACACTTCTATATATGATTGTATGCTGCTGCTTGCATGTGTGGGATATAGTGGTGGTTTTAAACCTCTTGGCGTGAGTATTTTGGGTGGGAAAACATGGAGAGTTTCGAACCCCCGGCTGGAGTGAGCAGACATTAGCCGACCTTCGGGTCGGGGCTTGGAGGCTATTGGACACCTCCTGTACCGTAGCGGGTACTCGTGATATGATTTGTGATATAGATGGACTTGAAGAGTTGAGCGGCCATACCTATGATGGGTGCCGATTCGCGAACCACTGTGTGGATACGCATTTGACGGGGACTTGCTTGCTCTGGCTTAGGCCGAGTCAGTTGGACCTGGTCACAAGACTTTTACGTACGCACCGCTTACCCTTATGGGAGGGGTTCCGGTTCTCTCGATGGCAATCCACACGGAGTTCCTCAGGGTCCGCTGCTCGTACGACGAGTCCGATCCGTTCCCGGCCGGTTTCATCATCTGGTTCGGGAGCATAGAGTTCGAGGCCACGGGCAACGGGTACCTCATGCGCCTCGTTTCACGAGGTTCCAGCGCGAAGGAGCCGCCGCCACAGACGGAAGATTCCGCACCTCTGCAGCCGTTGCCCAGCGCAGGCCCCAGGATGGGACTACTCCGGGGTCCAAGACCCAAGGGCTCTGCTGTTGTTCCAAGCCGCTGTGGACTACTGCCTCGGCTACTCCGACGATTCCAGCATTGGAGACTATGACCCCACGAGGGAGTGCTTTGTCGTGCTCGGAACGGAGGAACAAGGCCCCGCCAGCGGGGGACAAGCGGTGCAGCGGACCGTCCACGCGACCCGGCGCCCTCACGAACGGGGACGCCCCCAGGTGACAACGCCCTCCGACACGCACAGCTGGCTCAAGTACAAGAGCTGGAGACCAACCTGGAGGAAGAGCGTCGTCAAGTCCGAAGGCTGCGCACCACGCTCGAGACGGCACGCTCCGAGCTGCACGTACGTGCCAAGGAGGCGGCGCGTGTCGCACGAACCCGGATCGAGGCCGATGACAACGTGGATGATCCGCTGGTTCTGGGGAGGACCAGCCAGAAGCTCATCGCTGCGGCAACATTGATTCGGGCCATGTCTGAACCATCAACGCTCGAGGGCCGCAACCTGCGCCGCGAGGCACAGGTGCTCATCGAGCAAGCGGCGGTGCAACAGGCCGAGAGCTCTGTGTCCCGCATGCGCCACTCGACCACCGCAGAAGTCATGGGGGGCAAGCAGGATCGTGCAGGGTCAGTGCACACCCCACTTCGAGACGGGGTCAAAAAGACGCCCGTGAAGCAGCGGCTCCTGGACACGCGCGGCGATGAGAACGATGCGCAACACGCCTTGAACAAGAAGAAGATAGACACCACGTCTGGCTACCACCCTCGACGAGGAGGACGATTCGACAGCAAGGAAGATCGAAGCCCGTCACTGGAACCTCCTGGCACCCGCGTGTTCAGTCGAGAGATCTGCGCGGCTTTGATCCCCTCGCGCTTTCGCTAACCCACGACCATCATCAAGTACTCAGGGGAGACGGACCCCAGGGTTTGGCTCAACGATTATCGTCTTGCTTGCATGCTGGGTGGTGCAACCGATGATGCGGTCATCATCTGCAACTTGCCGCTCCATCTGGCGGACTCTGCGCGGACTTGGCTCGAACACATGCCTGCGGACCAGATCGATGATTGGGACGACCTGGTCGAAACTTTCGTGGGAAATTTCCAGGGCACATACGCGCGCCCGGGAAACTCCTGAGACCTGCGAGGGTGTCGCCAGAAGCCCGACGAATCCTTGAGGGACTTCATCCGGCGTTTGTCCAAATGCTGCACCGAGCTTCCAAGCGTCGGCGACTCGGAGATCATCCACGCTTTCCCGCAAGGCACGACCTGCAAGGACTTGGTGCGCAAGCTGGGACGACATCCCCCACCAGCGTGGGCGGGTTGTTCGATGTGGCCACTCGTTATGCCTCTGGAGAAGAGGCGGTGGGTGCCATGTTCCCCGCCAACAAGGGGAAACGCGTGGAACAAGCGCCTGCGGAAGGCAGAAAACCCAAGGACAAGAAGCAGAAGCGGAACAAGAAAGGCAAGAAGCCCCAACAAGCGATGCAAGCACAGGAGCAAGACGAGGACTCTAACGAGGCCCTCGCGGCAGATCCTACACGCAAAGGACCAGGGGGACACCCTCGAGGCCCGAGCATCTTCGACGACATGCTCAAAAAACCATGCCCCTACCATAGGGGCGTGGTCACTCACACCCTCGAACAGTGTGAGATGCTGAAGAAATACTACAACCGCGTGGCCACGGAGGACGACAACGCCAAGAAGGATGCGGGCGACAAGGGTGACGGTGGTTTCCCCGAAGTATAGAATGTCTTCTTTATCTTCGGGGGGCCCATAGCGAACATGACCTCGCGATAGCGCAAGAGGGAGCGACGAGTGGTCCTTGCAGTTCACCGGGCGGCCCGGACCTACCTCGACTGGTCAGAGAAGACCATCTCTTTCAGCAGAGAGGATCACACCGACCACATTCCAAATCCAGGGCAGTACCCGCCTGTCGTCGATCCCATCATTGGTAGCACCCGTTTCTCCAAGGTGCTCATGGATGGGGGTCGCAGCCTCAACATCATGTACGCCCCTACCCTCGAGCTCCTGGGGATTGGGAAGGATCAGCTGCGCCCCAGGAAGGCGCCCTTTCATGGCATTGCCCCAGGAAAGCGAGTCCAACCCCTCGGGCAAATCGACCTGCCTGTCTGCTTTGGCACGCCTGACAACTTCCGAAAAGAGGTCCTCACCTTCGAGGTGGTGGGGTTCCGCGGGGCTTATCATGCCATCCTCGGGCGCCCTTGCTACGCCAAGTTCATGGCCATCCCGAACTACACCTACCTCAAGATGAAGATGCCAGGGCCAAAGGGAATCATCACCGTGGGACCGTCGTTCGAGCACGCCTTCGAATGCGATGTGGAGTGTGTCGAGCGGGCTGAGGCGCTCGAAGAGCATGAAGCATGCGTCGCCCACCTGGGGAAACTGGCAAACGAAGCCGCCAGCCCGACGCCGAAACACGTGGGAAGCTTTGAGCCCGCCGAGCACACCAAGGACGTACCCCTCGACCCCAACGTCCCAGCTGGCATGAAGTTGAGGGTCAATTCCACCTTCGACAACAAATAGGAAGTGCTGCTCGTTGACTTTCTCCACGCCAACGCAGATATCTTTGCGTGGAGCCCCTCGGACATGCCAGGCATATCGAGGGAGGTCGCCGAGCACTCCCTTGACATCCTGCCCCACTCCAGGCCAGTAAAACAACGCCTCTGACGCTTTGACGAACAGAAGCGACGGGCCATTGGTGAGGAGCTGCGCAAGCTCTTAGAGGTCGGATTCATCAAGGAAGTGTTCCATCCCGAGTGGCTAGCTAATCCGGTATTAGTTAAGAAAAAGAACGGGGAAGTGGAAGATGTGTATAGATTACACCGGTTTAAATAAAGCATATCCTAAAGTTCCTTTTCCTTTGCCACGTATCGATCAAATCGTAGACTCTACTGCGGGATGTGAGCTCCTTTGTTTCCTTGATGCGTATTCTGGCTATCGCCAAATCAAGATGAAAGAGTCCGACCAGCTCGCGACTTCTTTTATCACCCCTTTCGGCATGTACTGTTACACCACTATGCCCTTTGGGCTTCGAAACGCGGGGGCTACATACCAGCGATGTATGCTCCATGTTTTCGGAAAACAAATCGGGCGGACGGTGGAAGCGTATGTCGACGACGTCGTTATAAAATCCAGAAAGGCGGACGACCTGGTAAACGACTTGCGCGTCGCTTTCGAGGCCCTTCGAGCTGGCGATGTGAAATTGAACCTAGAGAAGTGTGCCTTCGGGGTACCTCGAGGCATGCTATTGGGCTTCATCGTCTCTCAGCGGGGCATCGAGCCCAATCCTGAGAAAGTCTCGGCCCTCGAACGCATGGGCCCAATTCGGGACTTGAAGGGGGTGCAGCGGGTTTTAGGCTGCCTGGCGTCACTTAGCCGATTCATATCGCGACCGGGTGAGAAAGGGCTGCCTTTGTACCGACTCTTGAAAAAGAGTGAACACTTCTCCTGGACTCCCGAAGCGCAGAAGGCTCTCGACCAGCTGACTGCGTCACTCGCGCGTGCTCCAATCTTGATGCCGCCTATGGATGGCGAGCCCCTCTACCTCTACGTGGCGGCGACGACCCAAGTGGTTAGTGCAGTCATTGTGGTTGAACGAACGGAAGAGGGCCATCAGCGAGGTGTTATCCGAGACAAAAACACGGTACCCCCAAATCCAAAAGTTGTTGCATGCAGTTATACTGGCCAGGCGTAAACTTCGACACTACTTCGAGGCACACCCTGTCACCGTGGTCTCATCCTTCCCCCTAGGGGAGATAGTCCGCAACCAGGATGCCTCAGGTAGGATCGCGAAGTGGTCAGTAGAGCTGATGGGCGAAACCCTCACGTACGCACCCCAGAGGGCGGTAAAATCGCAGATCCTCGCCGATTTTGTTGCCGAGTGGACCGACACGCAGCTGCCTCCACCTCAGATCCAAACGGAATGCTGGACCATGTACTTCGATGGGTCGGTGATGAAAACTGGCGCGGGCGCCGGGATTCTTTCGTCTCGCCACTCGGAGAGTACATGCGCTACGTCGTGCGCTTGCATTTCCCAGCATCCAACGTGGCGGAATACGAGGCCCTCCTCAATGGGCTCAGTGTCGCCATCGAGCTCGGCATCAAGCGCCTCGACGTACGAGGCGACTCGCAGTTGGTCATTGATCAGGTGATGAAAGAATCAAGCTGTCACGACGAAAAGATGGAGGCGTACTGTAATGCGGTGCGACGTCTCGAGGATAGCTTCCATGGTCTAAAGCTCCGTCACATCGCGCGCAAGCACAACGAAGAGGCGGACGAGCCCCCCAAACGTTTTCACTCGCGACTGCATGAAGCCCTCCGTCGATCTTAAAAAACCCGAAGGAAGGCACCCGCGGGCGCCACGGGGTGTGCGGCCTCGAGGGAAGCCCACATCGAGCCCATGGACGAGAACCCCTCGACGGGAGGCCTCGAGGATGCCGACCTCGAGGTATCCACGCCTGACGAAGCAGAGGCAATGGAAATCGACGAAGAACAGGCTCCTCGAGACTGGCGGCACCAGTACCTCGACTGGATGGATCGTGGCGTCCTGCCATCAGATCGAACCGAGGCACGGCGCATCGCCAGGCGAGCCTGGCAGCTTTCTTTTGTTCCAATACTTTGAAAATTCTTGGGACAAGAGCATAAGACTCTGGACAAAAACCTGAAAAATGTTTTAAGCAAGTACTCATGTTTAGGTAATTATTTGAAAACATGCTTGTGCCCAACTGCCAATTCACTGCTATTAGTGACAGCATCTACAGTCAAAAATGTGTTGTTCCTTTATAATGTAACTACTGTTATGCTTTATTCATATACCATTTTTCACCGTTAAGGCTCTTAAATTCTTTCTATGTAAAAAAGGTTTGCTTAATTTTCTCAAGATAATAGCAGTCTTGTTTCTGAGGGAAATTTAATATTTGAGGGCGTTTCTCTTTTGTTCCCTAAGAAATAGAAATTGAAGTAACCACACAACTGCTACAACCATTTAAGGGACTAATAAGTGGAACTGAAATAGTATGTGGGAGTTTTGACTGTCTTGTTTCTTATTATGATGCCATTACTAATCAGTATCCAAATAAGATGATCAAACATCATGCAGATTCACTTGGACACTATTTAGAGCTTATTATTGTTGAGCTGCAATTTATATACATTGATTTGCTCAATTGCTGATACAGTTTTTTCACTTCTCATTCAAAATCTATTCTGTGTGCCAAGTCCGTTCCAGGTTCAGCTAATTGCTTTGTTGACATCGCAAAGTATATATCCTTGAATCCTCTATTTTAGGTATGTTAAAGATTTTAAATTCCCATGCATGTTCTTCCATACTTTGTATCACCATACTTTGTATCATATTTTTGCTTCTATTATTCTATTAACCGAAATGTTGTAAAACTCGTGTTTCAAAGAAAATGGAGGCAGGGTGCTATGTATGCTTGTTTTAAAATTATTTCTTTTCCATGTGAATCTTAAATTCATCTCATTGTATGCTTCAAAGAATTTGCCGTAGCGTTAGCGCGGGCATTATACTAGTGTCGGTAA
Organism: Urochloa ruziziensis; assembly: GCA_015476505.1. Classification (NCBI taxonomy): domain Eukaryota; kingdom Viridiplantae; phylum Streptophyta; class Magnoliopsida; order Poales; family Poaceae; genus Urochloa; species Urochloa ruziziensis. Next base: position 38,741,882 of record CM027126.1, on the reverse strand, counting down.
TATGTGTGGCCTGACAAAATTAGGATTCAAAATCAATTTATTTTTAATATGCAAAATCATTATACTAGTGTCGGTAATATGTGTGGCCCCAGCTTAGAGACGGTCGCAAAAACCGCCTCTGTTAATAGAAAAAACCGTCTCTGAAAATGTTTTTTATAGTAGTGTGTTCGATATTAATCTAAAGAGTCCATGTTGACTACATCACTCCTACATCACCAAATTTTATGAACATCAAATGTGTTAGATTAATCTAAAGAGTCTATGTATATTGAGGCTCTGTGCTCAAACCGGTACTAAATTCATCAATTAGTAACGTACCAGGGACCAAAGGTCGTTTCTCTAGTAGTGCATGTAGAGGCGCCCAAACACATCTTCAACGCAACCCGCACCGGCTAGGGACAAAAGCAACCTTGCTACCGCGCACGTCGTACACGATCTCCTTGGTCCGCTGCACCTGAGACCCCAGCAAGTTCCACGCGAAACTGGGGTCCTGGGTCGTGGCGAACGCCAGGCACCCAAACGGGAAGCCGTCGTCGAGGTGCTCGCGGAAGAAGTACATGAACTGCCTGTCGTCGAGTTCCATTGTCTCCCCGTTACCAAATTTCAGCGTGATGTCTGGGAGCTCGATGTAGTTGAACCCAGTGAAGTTGTAGCACGTGTCGAGGTCGCTGAACGCCGGCACCAGCTGGTACTTCTCCATTGCCCTCCGGAACTCGTCCCGGAGCGCCGTATAGATCGGTGGGTTCAGGTAGGTGAAGGCCGATTGCGAGTCGATCATGGTCCCGTTGCCCCTGAACGTGGCCGACGGGACTGCGAGGCCTGTTCCGTTGACGGCAATGGCGACGAGGTCGACGAAGTAGAAGTTTGGGCCCCTCGGGTTGGTCACCAGCGGCACGTACTTGACGCCGGCGTTCCCGGAGTAGTCGGACAGGGCGGGGGCGATGCTGAGGAAGCCGTGCCCGTCCGTGTCCGCCGGGAGGCAGTACGAGAACGCGGCCGAGCCAGGCGGCGATGAGAGCATCACGCGGGTCGTCAGCGAGTGGCGGCTCTGGCTGAGGTCAATGTTCCCGGCGGCCGCGGCGTCGCTGAACATGTTGTCGAGTTGCATGCAGCCAATGGAGAAGTCCTCGAACGTGGCCGAGGGCGAGAGCGTGAGCGTGTCCGTCACGACGGTGCCGTTGCCGAAGACGAAGGTTGAGTTGTAGAACGTGAAGGTGCACGAGGACCCGGAGGAGCACGATGTCTCCCTGCAGTCCGGCGACTCGCACGGCACCGTGCGGAAGGAGGAGGACACGGAGGGGTCGAAGGCCCGGTCGCACTGGGCAACTCCGGGTCCGGACCCGGAGGAGAAACATGGCTTGCAGCGCAGGTTGGACATGCCGCTAACGTCGAAGTACAGCGGGAGCTGCTGCGCGGGGGTGCCGTACCCGGCGAGGACCGTGTAGGAGAACACTCCTGGGAGGCTGCTGATGACGTTCTGCGTGGCGGGGATTGACACGCCCGACGGTGGCATGGCAGAGGGGGCAGGAGCGGCGGCGGCTACAGCTGAAGCTTGGATCTCAGAGATGTAGCGCATGCGGAGGCCGTCATGGTCGAGGATCTCATGGAGCGCTGCCTTTCCGTGCTTCGGGACGCCGCCGCGGAGAGGAGAGCACGGGCTGAGCCGGTGAATTACAGGCAGCTTGTTCCCTTTGTTATGTCCTATAATTCATCAACGCAAGAGCTAGTTAACACGTCACTAAGCTAAGGTTGATTTGGTGTAATGTACCTGAAAGGATGGAGGGGCAGGCTTTCGACGATGGCGAGTCACCGGAGTGATCATCGGTCGAACGGAGAAGGACGCGCCTTGATCCATTGGTCTGAGTAACGAGAAGGACCAGGAGCAGAAGTGCCAGAGGCATGGCTGAAGCCATATCTGATTATTAGCTGCTAGATCAATGCCAATTAATCTAGATACAGCGTTATTATTTCTTGGCACTTGTCGTCAGATAAATGAATCTTATCAAGTGAAAGCAGTTGCAGACCATCTGCTGGAGAGAGCGTCTTTATATACGTGCAACATTTGTCATTTTGTTCTTGTTGCATCCTTTTGTACTCCGCGTTTTACTCAACACAGTTTGATGTAAAATATCGATTAATTGCTTTATTTGAATTGGTCCGGATATGCTATTTCCCGGCTCCGTGCTGGGACAAAAGCTAAACAGCCCGGTGCGCAATTATTGGATAACAGAGATTGATAGATCGTGACGTTATACTCGTACACAGGGGTACAGCTAGGTATATCAGGCAATACATATATGAAAGCAAGAGGAGAAATATTGTTGCGTGTGGTTCCATGCTTGCATCATTGGGTTGGTTTCATTTGCTGCTGGGACAGTGGGGGCGAAAGAACAACAATGCCGGCTATGATAACAACATTCTAGGCGGCCAGTCATTGTCGTCCCACACTCCCACTATTACAAACTTTCAAAAACTTCGATCTGTACTCCGCATTGCAACACATAGACTGGACCGAAGTGACGTGCTTCAAACTAGGGGCACCGAAACTGACAGACGGTAAATTAAAACGGGACGGCTTACCGCTGCATCGTGAGACGTCATTATTAACCGACCCACGATGCTCTGGAAGGGTTTATTCACCTGATTGGTTCATGCTCCAACCTCCGATTTTATTTCTTCTTCTTTTCCTTTTACGTTTCCACTTTGATTTCAGTACACTACAATCCAACCCCCACCCCGCCCATCCCCTGCACACGCCCACATTCACTACGGGAAACCCAGTAGTCACCGAGTGTCCAGGACACTCGGCGAAGGCCAAAAAACACTCGGCAAAGCCTTTGCCGAGTGTTACACTCGGCAAAAAAGCACTCGGCGACTGTAGACTCGGCAAAGAGTGTCTTTGCCGAGTGTCATATTTCGAGCACTCGGCAAAGGGTTTGCCGAGTGCCAATGCCGACACTCGGCAAAAAAAAGTAACATAACGGCCACGCGCCGTCTTCGTGACGACACTATTTGCCGATTGTCGGATGTGGACACTCGGCAAAGCCGCACATCTTTGCCGAGTGTCGCGATCTGACACTCGGCAAAGCTCCCGCCACACAGCCACGTGGCCCTGAGCCTTTGCCGAGTGTCATGGCAAATACACTCAGCAAAGACTAACCCTTTGCCGAGTGTCGTTGCAAATACACTCGGCAAAGGCTCAGGGCTTCATCATAGTCATTCAACATGTCTGCAACCCCGGCATCATCATCAAATTTCTCGATGCGTTGCCTCACGACATCGTCTCTCACACGCTGGGTCTCGCCATGGCAGGTCCATCGGGTATAGTCTGGCGTAAATCCTAGCCTGATGAGATGTTTGCTCATGGTGGTCTTTGTTTGTCGTTTACGGTTTGCACAGTTCACAAATGGACAGAAAGCTCGTGTAGCCTTGGCAAATGCAAAAGCTTGGTTCACAAAATCTTCTGTCTTGCTAAACCATTCAGTTGTTTTGTCAGCAAAGCCCGTGTACATCCACTCACGACCGTCCATCCTCTAACAGATCACCAAGACGTGTCAAACTAACTTGCATCTACCGGAATGTGTATCATACTCTAATAGGTAAGGATAGGTCCTAATCCCACCCGAGGATGTGTAGATGGGGCTAGTTTCCATGCTCTACTCCTATCCAAGACAGAATTTCGGCAGCACCTCACCGCTGTTCTCCAAATACACGTCCTGCCAAGGAGATTGTGTATCGGAGAACAACGGGAGGTGATGCCGAAGCTCTGTCTCACATAAGAGCAGAACATGAAAACTAAGCTCATCTACACATCCTCCGGCTGTCCAAAAAACGTGGACAATTCAAAAGAGATACGGTCATACATATGCAAATATCTGCATATTTCAAACTGTATCTCTTTCGAACGGGAGACGCCTAACTAGGTTACGTGACCTACAAACACGAATGAACAGGAAGGAAAGATGCGCTCACATAGTACAAAGACGACGAAGCCGAGCTGAGGAAGGCCTAGAAGGGTCGTCGCCGCAGGCGTACACGGCCCCTCGGCGGAGCAACGGGTCGACGAAGGCGTACACGGGGCTGGCGGTGTCGCGGCAGGTCGAGCGGGTCGAAAAAGACGTAGACGAGGTCAGCGGTGTAGCAGGAGGTCGAGGAAGCCGCTCCTGCAAAAAAAGGGCAAATAGGTAAATATGTAAAAATTTTGGCAGCATCTCCCCTGCACGAGGAGGTTTCCAAAACCTGCAATAAAAACAGCTCGATAGCCGACAACATACGCATCGGCACGATGGCCAACAACAACATACACACCGGCAATTCATCTCAATTTAAATTAACTTTGCAACTAAACAAGAAATTCATCTCAATTTAAATTAACTATGCAACTAGACAAGAAATTCATCTCAATTTAAATTAACTATTGAACTAAACAACAAATTCATCTAAATGAAAATTAATCATGCATCTCCAATCCAATACAGTAATGACAGGGAAGGGAAGGGGAAGGGGAAGGGGGAAGCTAACCTCGCAGCCCGGGCGGTGGCGGCCTCTGCACGGGAGAGGAGGCGGCCGGGGACGGCGGAGGAGGCAGCGGTGGCCGGGCCGCGCGTGCGGCGGAGCCGGCATGCAGCGGCCGGCGGCGCATGCGGCGGCCTCAGCGGCGGCGCGTGCGGCTGGGAGCTGTGGCGGCGCGTGCGGCGGCCTCAGCGGCGGCGCGTGCGGCTGGGAGCTGCGGCGACGACTGCGACGGGGAGCTGCAACGACGGCTGCGACGGGGAGCTGCGGCGGCGACGGGAGGTGCAGCGGCGGCGCTGACAGTTGTGTGTGTGAGGTGTGTGTCTGTGCGGGGCTAAGTGTGGGGAGGTATAACCCCCTTGTTTGCCGAGTGCCCGCGATCTGGTACTCGGCAAACGCCGTGCCTTTGCCGAGTGTCGCCGATCCGACACTCGGCAAACCTCCTTCGTTATTTTATGCCACAACCACCGGTTTTTAAATAGATAAAAAATATCAAACTGTTTCTAAAAATTACAAAAATTTTAGATTAACTAAACCATGTTGTATATTGCCTATAAAAAAATATGAATCTAAATTCTATTCCAATTTTCAATTTGGTAACAAATGTAATTGAATCCTTCTCAACAGTACGAATCTTATTCGGACATTCTTCGGTTTGTAAGGGACATACATGAAATATTGTTCGAAACCTTCTCCGCTATTTACCACAACCTTACACGGATGTAAACATAATATCCAGACAATTCTCATATTTTTCAGACATTTTTTGCATTTTATATAATTTTTAAACAACACGGTCACAGGTTAATGGTCATGTATCGGCAACAAAATGTTTAAAATTTCACTAACTTTCATGGATAAGGACTAACAATGGAGTAAGTAGTATGAATAATATTTTTCAACTCAATTTATTTCATTATTTAATTCCCTTGCAGTTCAAATACGACTTATTTGAAAAAAATTCTAGAAATCAAATAAAGTATTTAAAAATAGCTAAAAGAGTAAAAAATTTACCAGCTTTCAGTGTGAAGTACTAAGAGACGTGTATGGAGAGAAGAAAAAGTTTGGGAGCGGTTTGGTGGTTTTTTTTGTTTTTGTTTGCCGAGTGCATGTGTTCACACTCGGCAAAGATGTGACTGAAATCTTTTTTTTTTTTAACTTCGCCGAGTGTTACAAGCAGACACTCGGCAAAGGGCCAGCACCGTCATCTCGCCGTCCCCCACCGTCCCCGCGCCGTCCACCCGCTGTTTGTTCGCCGAGTGTCTGCTCTAGACACTCGGCGAAGAGCTCTACTTCGCCGAATGTCTGACGGTGACACTCGGCGAAGGGCGACCGCCGTCAACTCCTCGCCGTTCGTGATGCCCTTTGCTGAGTGCCACAGACAGACACTCGGCGAAGGTCTTGTTCGCCGAGTGTCGTCTTGTTGACACTCGGTAAAGGGCTTGTTCGCTGAGTGTCTGCTCTTCGCCGAGCGTCAGAGGCTGGGCACTCGGCAAAGTGCTTGTTTGCCGAGTGCCCGCAGTTTGACACTCGGTGAAGATTTAACACTCGGCGACTACTGGGTTTGCCGTAGTGATTTCTTTGGTCTCATTTCCCTACTCTTGTTTTCAGCACGCTTATCTCCCAAATCTTGCCTGCCAGTCATCTCCCAAAGGCTTGCTTGCCAGTCCAACTTGCCTTGGCACCAGCAGCTGTAGCTGCATCAGCTAACTGTACCAATCCGCTTGCCAACCTGCTCAACAAGGCAACAAGCCACCGTACTCCAGCAGTCCAGCTCCCATCGCAGCCAACATTAAAGGCATCCAGTAGAAGCAGTCTACCTCCACCTCACTTCTTCCACAAGATGGGGCTAACTATGGCGAGAAAATGAGAGCAAGAGAATGGACAAGATCAAGCTCAAGCGCTTCTTGGCATTGGGTTATTGGCGTCGAAGCAGCGGCAATGGCAGATATCAGAAGTGGGCAGCGGAAGCTACGTTGACAGCTCGGGAGGGCACTTGGATTGGGTTTTTTTGACACTATGAATTTCCTTAGCCTTCTGCAGTTAGCATTTGGGGTGTTACATATTCTAAGTCTAAGCATCAATCAACAGTACTAAAGGAATACATAACCATGAGCACAATTTTCCATGGGCTCTTGTCTGATTCTATGATGACAAATAAGGTAAAGACTGTGCTTATGACAGAGAGTGGCTATTCGAATAAACCAAGATCATGCAAGAGGGTGTACAACTACACCCACATGCATAGGTGTTGGTTGAGTTATCGTATTTTCACAGCCCGTCTTGAATGCTGGACGAATAACTATGTTGGACAGATACAAGTATACAACGGAGTCCAAAATCTACACCTCTCTTCCCAGTCTACATAGAATCCGCACACATAAGAGCCCAGAGTAAGCTAATTACATAAATGTCCTCAAAACCTAACATAGGCTAGTCTACCACAACTACCTGAGTTTGCAGCATCACAGCCCAACCACAGGAGCACACAAAGTCTCTTCGAGTGGATCACCTTACGTTACCACAAACATCAGGTCCTTTGCTTGTCAAGCATTCCGTACAAGCTCAAGAGTGATGGTGACTTTGCCATCCTTGACTTCTACCATTCTAAGCAAGGCTAAGTATGATATATAATAATGATTGGTAGAGCACACACACTCACATCCTAGGATACATGGGCTAACCAAAGGTGATTATGACCAATGGTTTCAACTCATCACATATGCCTAAGTAAAGCTAAACTTATGCGCAGGTATTATAATCATAGCTTCATAAACATTCATAAAATAGAGCGATATAGATACCCACCTAGTGTGCAAGAAGCGCCGTAAGGGTGACGATCTCGCTTGCTATAAAACATACCAAGACCACATGTAGGGACGAAAGTGGTATGGATATTATTCATCCATTCGTTTTACTGAAGTGATTTAGACAGTAAAATGGATAGGTCGTATTCGAACTATATCCGATTCCAAATACTCTAATATGGGTACCTAGTATCACCGGGAGAAAACCTCTTATCAGTGCCGGTCACAGGGGGCCTTAGTGGCCATCCCTGTGACCGGCACTAAATCGGCACAGATTAGTGCCGGCTGGTAACCCCAGCCGGCACTAACGTGCTTTTACGTCAACCAAAAAATAAAAAATATTACACGCACCCGGGAGGCCCGCGCGCGCAAGTCACAAGTCACGCGATTTTTTTCACGCGTAAATATGCGTACGCGGCCGCGAGGATTCGAACCCACGACCTCTAGCCTCGCGCGTTTCTTCCTTACCATCTCACCTATGCATCACATGTGATTGAGTGAGAGATGGTGTCCTTTTAAAGGAACCTGCTCGGGATACGTTAGTGCCGGTCGATAACACCAGCCGGCACTAACGTGCGTCATTTAGTGCCGGCTGGTGTTATTGACCGGCACTAACGTGGCTTCGTGGTCACGGTTCCTTGCTCGGGCCACGTTAGTGCCGGCTCCAGGCTGACCGACACTAAGTGCCACGCACCAATGTGAGTTTTTCTGGTAGTGTATGTGAATAGAACGGACATCAATATTCCATACATCTTGGCACTATTTGTACCGAATTTGATAGAAAAAAGTAATAACTATTTGTGTTCGTATTTGTATGTATCCGTTCATATCTGATTCGTTGTCATCCCTAATGACATGTACGCATATGCATGTCAAGTTATTAGTCGAGGATCGGACAGAACTCTAGAAGACTCCTGACAAAGCAAGGGAGAGATCCCTAGGATTGGCTAAGGGAGATGGATGGGTTATGCTAAGACTTGGTAAGCGATTTATAAGAATTAAGATCTATCATGGGCTGTTGGCCCTACCAGTTGGCTACTGCCGTATAACCAAATTGGCTAGGCTAGTTTAGGAGGATCATAGATGTCGGCAACCACTGCACGCATGCTATACTGTACTGCTAGTGGTTGGGGAAGGAAGAAGATCATAATGGATGCTTTTTAAGGGGTAGTCCATGCCATGCATCGGCCTTGCAAATGTATTTTGAATGCCAGTTCGTTGCATGTTCCTGCCTAGAAATATAATGATAATTTTCTTAATTGGCCCATGCTTCAAGTCAGCTGGTCCTATCTGACTAGTCGTTGTGAGTCTATTGGCACTCGTTATTGCCACACTTTTACCCCTGTTTATCTTCAAATTGGAACGATTTTTAATATCAAAACCATTGATCATACTCAATGACTAGGCCATTTTCGTATATGCATCTATTTCTGGAAGTTTTCTATTTATGCAGATTTTTGAGCTATTTTGGACCGTATTTGGACAAGGCTTACGACCAACATCGACCCAAAGAAAAATGAAGGCCATAGGCTACAAGAACGACCTAGGCCAATCAGCCTGGCAAGGCCAATGCCGCTTGGCCTAGTGGGTTTTGAAGCTGGCCCGTGCTCAATTTTGGTGAATTGACATTCAAGGATTCTTAGGGGCTAAGTCTCTGAAGAAAAGGCTATATGAATTTGGCATCAGGGAGAATCAAATGAGGATTTCAAAAGATATCAAGACCAATTCTTATCTCGAAGCAATTGATGTGATAGGTCCACATGCATGCAAAATGAAGGCTCTAGAAGTATCAAGAAGACTTGATAAGAAAGTTGCATACGAGGCGGCAAAGGAATGGGCCTGGGCGATCAGCCTGGGCCCACCCTAGCTGATTGGCCCAGACCATTATGATGGCACCTCGACCTATCACCTTTGACCTAGGGTTTCCTCAAGCTACAAATACACCCCCTCCCCCCCCCCCCCCCCCCCCCCCCAAATTGCACTCCCCATGCATCAACCCATTTTCCATTCAATGTCAATGAGTAGAGAAGCTAGAGGGACACCTTACGGAGAGTCGAGGGATGTGCAAGTTGTCTAGGGTTTTGCCCTAGTCGACATGGGTACCCCTCGAGGAAGATGTACGTAGGAGTTCTGGAGCTGGGATTAACAACATCAAGGTAGGATCTCGATGGTGATCTTGTCGTCTATAATCATTCATGCTGAATATTCAATAGTTTTCCGATTCTTTAGCGATCAATGTGTATCCTTCTATGATTTTGTTCTTCGCTTGGTTTTGCCTATTTCTCAATCTGTTATCGAGATAGATTGGTTGGAGTGATCTTTTAGCCATGGTGACTATGAGTTCATACAAGTGTTGGTGTTTCTTAACATAATTGCTAAAAGAGCAGAGTTGCCAAACTCACCGATTTGTACTGAGTGATATGAATGAATCCAAACGCATACATATACTACTGTAGTTTTCTCCTAGAAGTATTTCGAGGGAATCGAATTTTGAGGAGTGTGTGCGCAAACATATGATTCTAGTAGTCCAAGGATAACCAACCAAATGTGGATCAAAGATAGAAAGGATAACATATAATCAGTACTAAGAAGTTAAGATCAATCTCTCAGTTTAGCTACTTGCTTTGGGCACAAGCTTACCCTAGAATCCAGGTGCCTTTGCCGTACAGCTCTATGAATTAACTTACACAGTGTTGTCACCACTTGCGGCCTACCCCAACCAAACCATGGGTTAAGATGTGCAAATGAAGGATAACTGTAGCCCAGACACCACATTTATGCCAGTGGTTACTACTGTGAGCTAACTACACTTTTTGACACATAGCCAGACCACAACACGCCATATAAATATAAAGCGATGAACCCATGAGTGACAGATCAAAACTTGCTTCTACTTACAATACTGAATCATAAGAGATCAAAGACACTTAGTCATCACTTATTCGGTAAGAACCACTAGTAGAAATAGTTGCTTAAGTGACGTCAAGCCTTGCCTTCATCACAGAACAAGCGATTTTTGTCACTAAAAATGATTTGTGATGAATTAATGATGAAATCACGTTCATCATTAAGTGAGCATGATATATTTATTTTCGAGATGAAATGGTCGGTTTCATCATTAAAGTGCTTATTTCAATGACGAAAATCTTTTGGTCATAGAAGCATTTTTCCCTTCTGTGATGCCACCTAAATTTTGCCACGGAACCAAAAGATCCACGTGGCACCCCACGCTTGCACATGCCTCCACGCTAGCTCATGACATATCCATACTGGCAAGTGACGTGGTGCGGCAACACTGGCACTTGATGTGACATATTTCCGTGCTAGCTGGTGACGTGTCGTGTGGCGCGTGCCGCCAACATGTCGAAAGTGTATTCGTCCACGTGTCACGTTTTTAATGGTCCACGTGTCACCATTTCAATAGTCCACTTGTCCCTTTTAAATTTCACACATGTGACTTTTGTATTGGTCTACGTGTTCTATTTTTATTGGTTTGCGTGTCCCTTTTTTAATGGCCCACATGACACCTTTTTATTGGACAACGTGGACTGACAGAAAATGGACACGTGTCGCAATTTCAATCATCCTCGTGTTGGATTTTTATTTGCCCATGTTTCACGTTTTCATTCGTCCACGTGTTGTCATTTTATTCGGCCATGTGTTGTCTTTTTATTCCTCCATGTGTAGTTTTCTAGATGATGCCACATCATACACGTTTCCTCATATATGTACCATTGATCACAATATACCATAATTTACAACATCATTCATAGAAAGTTCGCCACAATTAAACTGAAGCCAAAGTATGTCAGAGTCGACAGAAAGTTCACTGTACGACTAAAGTTTAGATCCACACAAAAGAATGCGAAGTATGTCAACATAGTTCCACGGACATAATCAGGGTTGTAAATAGATATCAGCATAGTCTTGGTTCAAGATCTTGATAAGCATTACGTTGGCCTCTACTTCTTGCTTATTGAGCTTGTCATACTGCATTTGCGCCTTCGCCAGCGATTCCTTTGCTGCTTTATTCTTCTTCTTGAGGTCTTCCACTTGTTCATGTAGAGCAGCTGAACCTTGTTCATGAGAAGAGATAGCAGCATGATTGTTGTTGGAGGGCTTCTGTGAGAGGACCTTGGAAACAACCTCAGCACAAGCTATTGAAGTCTAAAATTTCCAATGATCCACTGTTACTACACTCATTATATTAAACTAATTGGGAACAAAGGCACTTACCAAACTGACTTGATGAGCATGGCAACAAATAAAAATTAAAATCTATACCTCGAGCAAATTAAATAACTCCTGGATAAGCAAACACTCCTCCAACTCCTCCTGTCCCTCTCTCTACTCTCTGCCCCTATCCTAAGCACTTGTTTAAGCCGAACTTCACCAGAGAGCTCTTCTCTTGATAGGATTTAAATTAGATTTGGTGGTGTTGGTGATTGATGTCTTCAGTTGGACCCCCTTGAGTATTTATAGGCAGGTGAGGTCAGTAACTCGAGAGGAATATACTAGGAATATTCTACAACCGACCTTAGGACAAGACACGTGGAAGCTAGAGGCGAGAGGAGGTTGTGGGGGTTCAGCCGACCCACCACAACTGCCTTTGGCAGGTGACTTATACGTGGGTCCCCCAGTGGGTATGGTGTGCCTCTAGTGTTTATAGTTGATTTGCTCCTTGGCTGTTTTCTTGCTCTGAATTGTCAAGAGTGTGTTTTCTTCCTCCTTGTGGGCTCATTGTTGGCGCTGTTAAATGACACACATTTACCCCGTTTAACTTCGATAATTGCATGGATCTAATGTCTAAACTAATGATCATACTCTATAATCGGGACGTTTTCATATATGCATGTGTTTTTGGAGAATTTTGGTTTATGCAGGATAAATGATAAAATCAAGACGGAATTGGGCTAAATTCGAGACAAGCGTAAAGCGAAGGCCAGAAGCCCACAAAAGAAGGCCTACTGGGCCCAGGCGCCCAGGATATGGGCTAGAAGCCCACTCATGCCCGGATCCAGCCCACCAAACTCCAAGATTGCTTAAGGACTAAGCAAATGAAGATAAGATCAAGTTACTTCGAGATGAAGGCAAGTTCAAATGGAAAGTCATCAACAGATAATTTTATCCCGAAGTAAACGACGTCCAGGGCCCACTTTCATAGAGAGGAACACTCCAGAACCGACCATGAAGCTTGGGGAAAAAGATGAAGCTGAGGCGGCCCTGGAACGTGCTAGGCCGTGCGGCCCAGGCCCCTCTGGCCGCATGGCACAGGCCATTCCTGTGGCCCCTCGCCTTCCCCTTTGACCTTGGGTTTCCCAGGGCTATAAATAGCTCCCATTTCATTCGGGAGCTATCAAGTCATTTTCATTCGACGCCGAAGGAGCAGAGAAGCTAGAGGGACACCTCTCGGAGAGCTGAGGGTCGTGCTAGTTGTCTAGGGTTGCCCTAGCCGACGTGAAAATCCTGCGAGGAAGACCATGTAGGAGTTCTGGAGCTAGTTCATCAAGATCAAGGTAGGATTCATAGTGAAGTCTATTTGAGTTTCTGATTATTCTTAGCAATCAAGTGCCTCTCTCTATGATTTTGCTCGTTCTTGGGTTTGCTTCTTTTAAGATCTATTATCGAGATAGATCGATCAGGATGCTGTTTATCGAGATAGATCGATCAGGATGCTGTTTTAGCCGTGGTGGCTAGGGGCTCATACCGGATCTAGCAAGGATGTTCAACACGTTCGTAGAACGTGCCCTTGTGATTCATCTCGCAGATAGAGAGCGTCGTGACAGGACGTTACTCGTGTATGGCGATGATCCTCGGGAGTTTGACCGAAGGCTATGATTTAAAGATGCTTTCAATGAGATTCTCATCTTGTGTGCTTCACTACTTTGCTCGGAACTATAGCGTTTGCATGATTTAGGCGATCTAGATTGGTTATCTCTATGCTTTCTCTTGCTACCTCTGACGTTCTTCAGATTGATCTCTAGTAGATTAGATTCATTCAAGTCTAAAGTGTTTCTTTACTAGTTAGATTGGATCCTGTGTCTTTAGTTCCACGGATTGATAAACCTTGGGGAATACTCTCTTGAGGGAAGAGCTACAATGATCCATGCGCCTGCGGTGGATCTTGGTGTGCGTTTGCGCCGCCAACACCCATGGATCCAAGTGCTGCCTGGGTGATGCCCTCTCATAGGTTGGAGTTGTGTTGCTTTTACCACATAGGTGTTCTTCTTTCTTGATTCTATGGATAAGTGACCTGCATGCAAATATTCACCAAAACTTATAGAATTCATTAGTTATAATTCCTACCATTAATGCCGATGCTCACATTTCATGCATTTATGCAGGAGTTTTGGTATAGGTTTGGTACTTAACAGCTGGTATTTAACAGCTGTTAACACCAAGGAGTGTAATACATTATTCGTAAATGTGTCGTTAAGCTATGTGCGTCAATAGGAAGGATCATGAAACAATCTAATCGTGTGTAAAGTGGGTACTTTTGGGGTTTGACCGGAGGTCATGATTTAAAAATGTTTTTCAAAGAGATTCGCATCTATCTTGCTTCACTTTTATGCTCGAAACTACAACAATCGCATGGTATAGGTTGCTCTAGATTGGTTATCTCTTACAAACTCTTGCTACCTCCAGTTTTTAGTAGATTAGATCTGAAATCATCTCTTAAGTCATGTGTGTTCTATGCTAGTTAGATTGATTCTTGCATTATAAGTTTCACGGATTGATAAACTTTAGGGGAGTACTCCGAGGGAAGAGCTACAATTGATCCATGTGCTTGCGGTTTACGGCTTGCACTACAAGAAATATGACCTTTTGTGACAAATTCCAAATGACGTTAAGTTGATTCGTCGTTATGGTGTTTAGTTTCATGACGTTCTATATGAGACCATATAGCTTAATGACAAAAATGAGGTGTTCGTCATCACGAGTAATTAAAAATCGTCACAAAGTAGTTCAATATCAATATTGTAACGAACTTCATTTTGTCATTAATGCCAAAAGCTAAACGTCACAATTTTTCAAAAGAAAAAGACATAGTTAGATATGGGTCCCACTGCCACTTGGACAAGTGGGTCCTGCAATTAGTATCGACTTTGCCTTAAAACATGAGAGAAAAAAGTAGAAAATAAATAAAAAATTGAAGAACAGCGAGTTTGAACCTGGGTCACCTAAACCATCAAGTGAACCCTCTACCACTATACCTTCGTTAGATTATGGCAAAATTAGAAATGGTATGTTTTTTATTTAAGTTCACTAAATTGCAAAAAGGAGACTCACCCGCAATGATAGGCAATTTGCCCAAAAAATATGTGGCAAGTGTGGTTTGAACCCACGACCATGGCCTTGGGTCTAAACGCATCTTAATATTTCTATACCCTATCTTGTCTAGATTTATACTGAATGTTACATCAATGCCAGACAAACGTTCTTTCATCAGCCACGCATGATCATATTTTTTAAGTCAATATTATAGTTCCTAACTAATATTTCTCTCTCATAAAAAATATAAATTCAATAATTTTTTCTTCTAATATAAAACACGGGCTTGTCCATTAATCTTATTTTTATAATACTCGTTGGTACATCAGCTAGTATCCACAAAGTTAGCTTGCAAAATGTACATATAACATTTATCGATTGCAACAAACTATTGTACGTGACTAGTCCAATGGTTGTGCTGTTCGTTTGGACTGTGGAGGCAGCTTCGGATCTGTTATGTTGCACACTTTTTGTCAGTTAATCTCTTTTTATTTCCCTCCTGTTTAAAAAAACAAAGACACAAAAATAGAAGCATATTTTTAAGTCAATATTATAGTTCCTAACTAATATTTCTCTCTCATAAAAAATATAAATTCAATATTTTTCTTCTAATATAAAACACGGGCTTGTCCATTAATCTTATTTTTTATAATACTCGTTGGTACATCAGCTAGTATCCACAAAGTTAGCTTGCAAAATGTACATATAACATTTATCGATTGCAACAAACTATTGTACGTGACTAGTCCAATGGTTGTGCTGTTCGTTTGGACTGTGGAGGCAGCTTCGGATCTGTTATGTTGCACACTTTTTGTCAGTTAATCTCTTTTTATTTCCCTCCTGTTTAAAAAAAACAAAGACACAAAAATAGAAGGATAGGCAGGGTCCCAGGGATCGATCCTGAGACATTCGATTTCGGGAGAACACGCAATACCGGCTGAGCTACTGGTGGTTGTTTTCATTTGAGGATAGCATACTTATACTGTTTAATCTTTCACGACCCCTCGCAAAAAAAAATGGGCGCAAGTACCACTGCGCCAAAACAATGCCTGTGTTGAGAGCAAAAAGGGGCGAACAGGGGTTTCGAATGTTAGAAAACACGTCGACGTTCGCCTCTCTCTCTCAACGATCACAAAGAACATGAGAACACAAAGTATGAGGGACAAATCTTTATTACTCAATTGGATGATTTACAATGAACATGTCCCTCATATATATACTCCGAACCTAGTCCAAAGATATGGTAAGAGCCCACAAACAACCGGACTAAGACTAGGATTACTAGTACTCCTTTCCTTCTAGGATCCTCAGTTTCTATAACTGGAGATTGAGTCCTGGTGTTTTACAACACTCCCCCTTGGGCGATTTACCACAATATCTATGCCTCATCAAAAACTCCATCCGAAAACCCAGTGGGAAAAAACGGTTCTTTGGAGAAAAGAGTACATATATACCGTACTTGTTTGTTGCACTTTATATTGCCTCATTAAAACCTCTATGAGAAACTTCAGGAAAACTCATATTAAGAAAAAGAGTACAATATTTGTATGATCTTCAGGATTTTGTTAGACATTCTTCTAGAATAGTCATTAAGTCTTCTAGACATATTTATCAGGTTTTTAATCAAGGAATTCTCCCCCTGATTCTTGTATTTCTCTTAGTCTTTTCATGCCAAGTCCACGAATACATTTCTCAAAAATTGGTGGAGCTAATACTTTAGTGAATACATCTGCAAGATTTTCACAAGATTTGACACTAGTAACCATTATTTCTCCATTCTTTTGCAAATCATGCGTGTAGAAGAATTTAGGTGCAATATGCTTCGTGATATTTGACTTTATATAACCTGATTGTACTTGTGCAACACAAGCTAAATTATCTTCATAGATAATAGTAGGAGTAGGCGCAATCATTATGCCACATGCATTCTGTACATGCTGATGTACACGCCTAAGCCAAGTGCTTTCCTTAGCTGCTTCATATAGCGCTATGATTTCAGAGTGGTTAGTAGATGTTGCTACTATAGTTTGCTTAGCTGATTTCCAAGAAATAGCTGTTCCACCACTAAGAAATACATATCCAGTCTGCGATAGTGCTTTATGGGGATCCAATAAATACCCTGCATCCGCATACCCAATTATGCTATGATCTTGTTTCTTCTGGAAATATAATCCAAGATCGATCGTACCTCTAAGGTATCTGAGGATTCTTTTAATGCCACTCCAATGCCTTTTAGTAGGAGCCGAGCTGAACCTTGCAAGTAGGTTAACAGCAAATGCAATGTCAGGCCTAGTACCATTTGCAAGGTACATTAACGCTCCAATGACACTTAAGTAAGGATATGTAGATCCTAACAATTCCTCCCCTTCTTCTTTTGGTCTAAAAGGATCTTTCTCTATGTCAAGAGATCGTCCCATCATGGGTGTACGTTCTGGGTGTGCATTTTCATGATGAAATTTTTCTAATACCTTCTTGGTATAAGCAGACTGATGCACTAAAATTCCTTCTTGGGTATGCTCTAGCTGCAGGCCTAAGCAAAATTTAGTCTTACCTAAATCCTTCATTTCAAATTCAGATTTTAGGTATGAACTAGCTTCTTCAATATCCCTTGTCGTTCCTATGACATTCAGGTCATCAACATAAACTGAATTTATGCAAAAACCTTTTTCAGATTTTCGTATGAACACACAAGGACAATCATCATTCTTCTGGAATCCCTTTTCTTCAAGAAAATTGCTAAGACGATTATACCACATTCTTCCAGATTGTTTTAAGCCATAAAGTGATCTTTGTAATTTCACACTATACATGTTACGTTCTTCTGGTTTAGGGACAGTAATTCCTTCAGGGACTTCCATATAAATATTGCATCAAGTGACCCATATAAATATGCTGTCACGACATCCATTAATCTCATCTGCAAGTTCATACTTGCTGCCATAGATATTAAGTACCGGAATGTGATTCCATCCATCACAGGAGAATAGGTTTCATCGAAATCGATGCCGGGTCTCTGTGTAAACCCTTGTGGTTCTAGTCTCGCTTTATATCTCACCACCTGGTTATTTTCGTTTCTCTTTCGAACGAAAACCCATTTATGTCCTACAGGGAATATCCCTTCAGGGGTTCGATCTACAGTACCGAATACTTTTCTTTTATTAAGCGAGAGTAATTCAGTTGCGATTGCTTCTTTCCATTTGGACCAATCAGAACGCTTCTTGCATTCTGCTAATGTTTTTGGTTCCGGGTCTAGATCAAATTTTGCAATCTTCTCAGCAAAATATATGTCGACATTAGTAGTCTTTCTATCATATACTTCTCATGTTTCAACATAATTTGTTGAATTCTCTATTATTCTTTCACATTCATCCTGATCAATTATTACATTTAAATCAGGAATTTCTGGTCTCCCAACATGAGTATTTTCTATGCGCGCATTCTCACTGGGTTTTCCATCTTCAGGATATGTCACTACAGGTGTACCTTCACTTTTATTCTTATTTTCATTCTGCCCAGTCTTAAGCTTCTTAGGACGTCTCCCTGAAGCTATAGTCTGAGTAGATGCACCATTTTCTTTATTAGTATTTCTACTCTGTCTCCCCCTCTTCAGGGTATGAGGAGTCAGTGTATTTTTAATTTGGAATTCCAATTCATCCACTTCATGTGGTATTTCTATTCTTTCTGGTGCGTTTACTGCAGGTATATGAGATTTCATAATCCCTTTAGTGTTAGTGAAGGCTTCAGGCAGCTCTTTTGCAATTCTTTGCAAATCGATTATATTTTGAACTTCATGTTCAGTTTCTCTAGTGCGAGGATCCATTCCTAGGATTCCTGTACTTTCCCATGTTATTTCTCGGCATTCGTCCCTAGCGAGATACTTTCCTCACCCTAATGCCGGGAAATGATCTTCATTAAATATACTATCAGCGAATCGAGTCATATGCAGATCCCTAGTTAATGGCTCTAAATATTTAATTATAGATGGGCTTTCAAATCCTACATAGATTCCTAGCTTACGCTGAGGCCCCATCGTGGTTCGCTGAGGTGGTGGTATTGGTATGTATACAGCACATCCAAATTTACGCAGATGGGAAATGTTCGGTTCAATTTTTCGCACTAATTGTATCGGTGATACTTCATGATATGCAGATGGTCTAAGTTGTATTAATGCTGCTGCATGCAACACGGCATGCCCCCAACAAGTGGAAGGTAGCTGACAATTTGTATCAATGGCCTTGCTATTAACTTGATCCTCTTAATTAATGATTCTGCTAGACCATTTTGCGTATGCACATGTGGCACAGAGTGCTCAACTTTAATTCCCATTGCCATACAATAATCATTAAATACCTTCGAGGTAAATTCCCTAGCATTATCCATTCTGATGGATTTAATTCTTGAATCTGGGAAACTGGCTCTTAATTGAATCATTTGGGAAATTAAACGTGCAAATGCATGATTTCTAGTAGAGAGAAGACATACATGGCTCCACTTCGTGGAAGCGTCAATTAACACCATAAAGTACCGAAATGGCCCTGACAGGGGACTAATCGGACCACAAATATCACCCTGAATTCGTTCCACAAATGATGGTGATTCATCTCTCACTTTTAATTTCGAGGGTCGAGTTATTAGCTTCCCTTTGGCGCATGCAATGCACACAAAATCTTCATGATTAGGGAAATCATTTTTCTTTAAACTATGACCATTTGAACTGTTAGTAATTCTTTTCATCATACTTAGACCAGGATGTCCTAAACGATCATGCCATATTCTGTATGACTCATTATTTCTAATAATTGTTTGCATAGTAACATGTTTGTGTATAGGCTTATTGTAAGTGTAGTACAATGCTTGGCGCATGGAGGGAAAAGTTTCGACAATCTTTTGTTGTCTCCTATTTTTTTAGTCATGATTAGGCATTCTTCGCCATTATCATCATTTGTTTCTACATGAAAATCATTTGCACGTATATCCTTAAATGAAAGCAACGTTCTAGTTGATTCTGGATACAATAATGCTTCTTGTATTACTAATTCAGTTCCATTAGGGAGTATAATAGTGGCTCTACCAGTGCCTACTATTTGCATACCACTGCCAGTGATAGTAGTAATATTTTCATCATTCTTTCTAAGAATTGTATCAGTTGTGCAACTGTCTACTAGACATAATTCCTCTTCCATAGCCATTTGTACTCCACAAGTTCTATAATAAAGCAAAATATTCCATTCAGATAATGCAAAACAAGGACATGCTTTAAAATAGAACAAACACATACGTATATATATAACTCATACTAATATCTATTTAAGCATAAACTTGTCTTCAAGACACTTATTACATTAATAAGCTCTACATGAGCCGACTCCAACCACAAAATTCATGCTAGAATTAAAAATACTAATACTACTACCAGTTTACTGCTAGTTTGCTGGATACAATTTGGAAGACTTAGATAGAGTCCCCATGCATATCTTCAAGTTCTTCTCCAAGAAGATCATCTTCATCATCATTTTTCTTGATTGCATCTTCTAGATTCTTCAAGATATCATCTACAGTGTCAGTAGGTTTGATATCAATGAGCATTTCTTCATTCTCTTCTGCAGAGGCAGGAGCTTCATTCTTCTATTCTTCAAGCTTGGAAGCATCAATCTCCATATCCTTTGATTTGGAAGATTCCCCAACTTCAAACTTCTGGCTTGAAACAAAGTTGGCTTCATGCTCACTCTTCTTCTTCTTGAGCTGACCATTAAGTTCTTGATTGAGATTCACTATATGCTTAGGAGTGCGACAAATTCTAGACCAATGGCCTTTCATCCCACACCTATAACATTCCTGGTCCTGTTTGCCATATTCTCCCCCTGGTGGAATCTTCTTTGATTTCCACTGTCCCTTCTTCTTGAAGTTGTTAAACTTCTTGTTCTTTCCTTTCCAAGGTGCCTTCTGTGGCGCCTTCCCTTTTCCTTCATTCTTCTGTGATGAAGAGACAGCATTTGCTTCAGGCTTACTTAAGCTCCCAATAGGACGAGTTAGATGATTCTGCATCAACTCTTCATCTTCACCTTGGTCTTGCTGTAAAGCATTACTAAGGTCAATGTACTTCTTGTAGTTTTCTTTTTTATACTGGCGGCTTAAGTATGATTGTTTGGGATGGAATGTGGACAGGGTCTTCTCTATGAGATCTGATTCTTGCAGTGCAAGGCCACACAACTTCATGCATGTGACTAACCCATAGAGCTTGGCATTGTATTCCTCCACAGTCTTGTAGTCTTGAAAACGAAGGTTCTGCCATTCGTGTTTCACTCGAGGGAGAAGTACAGTCTCCATCTTTTCAAAGCGTTCATGCAATGCTTTCCACAAGACTATGGGGTCACGTTCAGTCATATACTCATTCTTCAGTGATGAGCTTATGTGATGTCTGAGAAAGTGTAGAGCTTGCGCTCTTTCAGCACTTGTTGCAACTTTGTCCTTGGTTGGTTTAATCGCATGCAGGAGATTTTTACCATCCAAGACAATCTCAGCATCTAAGGACCAAGAGAGGTAGTTGCTACCATTCGGGGCTAGCTCAGTGATCTCCCTTTTCACAAGGTCAGACATTTCTACATGATGAAAATAATATGCAAGTAAGTTTACTGCGAGTAAACAAGTAGTATTACAAAAATAAAGTGGATGGATTGCTTAAATAAACTTAGTAAGAATTTTCTAACATTTAAAAAAAATTAATGGTTCATATTTCATAATTTTCAGAATTATTTACCACTAACCATGTTAGAAAAATTAAATATGAGCCTCGGAAGGGGTTTCAAAATAAATTAGAGAGCTCATATACCTAAAACCATGTTTCTATGATTTAAAGGCATTATTTTACCACTTTTATATATAATTATAACAATTATAACAAAAAAAATAAATAAATTCCGTAAATACCAAATTACAGGAGGGTGCATACTGTAAAAGACATGAAAAAACTTAATTTGCCGCAAAAACAAAGTAATCAAGGGTGTTTTCTGCTAGAAAAACCTAAATTTTCAGAAAATAAGGTTCAAACTGCAAGTTTTTATGTTCTCGCAAGAATTTTACACAATCTAGGGGGCTTTTTCATAAAAGTATCATTCTGATGGGCCCTTCATGGGCCGGCCCATCCGGTCCGCGTAGCCTGAATAAAAGGGGAGGGGAGCCGGTGCTAACCCTAGCCCGACTCCCACTCCACCTCCTTCCCAGCCCCGGTCTTCTGCCGACGGCGCGGAGCGGCGTGACTGCTGGCGACGCGGAGCGGAGCGACGCAGCTGCTGGCGGCGCAGAGGCGGGCGGTGGTGTGGAGTGATGCGGGTTGCGGCACGAGGCGGCGCGGCTGTAGGCTACGGCGTTGGGCGGCACGGCTGCAGGATGCGGCGTGGCTGCGGGCTACGGTGCGGGGCGGCGCGGCCGTCAACTACGGGCGACGTCGCGGCATGGCGCGGCTGCGGCCGCGGTGGCCCTCGGCTCGGCTACAGGCGCCGGGTGTGTCGCAGCTGCTAACCTCAGATCTGGGCGTTCAGGCCTTTGGATCAGGTTAGGGTTAGGGTTAGGATTTGCAGGCCCTCTCTATTTTTCTGTGATTCAATCTTCGAGTTTGATCTGATTTGGTTTGACTACCGGTCTTCATGCCAGCAGTGTGTAAAATTTTTCTTTTCTTTGAGCGAGAACTACTTCTGATTTGCGGCGAGAAAAAAAAATCCGGCGAAAAAACTACGCAAGTTCATCGATTTGTATCTTCCAGATCAAAGACTAGATGTTGTACCTTCTGATTTGCGTAGAGGAAAAACGAAGGCTGTCGCGTAGGACAGTTCGGCCTAGCCGGGGGACCTGCCGGCTTGATGCCGGCGTGAGGACGAGATGGTGCAGACCCGAACGCCGACGACGTCGAAGTTCGCGGCGTCGTCGAAGTCGACGTAGATGTACTCCGGTCGTCGATGTACAAGCTTGAGCTTCACGTAGACGTACTCGACAGCAGCTTCTTGATGTCAACTCCGGTGGTGTCGATGTAGAGCAGTGTGCTGATAACGTGTTAGAAAACACGTCGTCAACGTCGGATCGCCACTCTCTCTCTCAACGATCACAAAGGACACGAGAACACAAAGTATGAGGGACAAATCTTTATTACTCAATTGGATGATTTACAATGAACATCTCCCTCATATATATACTCCGAACCTAGTCTAAAGATATGGTAAGAGCCCACAAACAACCGGACTAAGACTAGGATTACTAGTACTCCTTTCCTTTTAGGATCCTCAGTTTCTATAACTGGAGATTGAGTCCTGGTGTTTTACAACATCGAACACACGACCTCGGGGTCGGGAGGCGCATGAGTTACCACTAAGCTATAACTTCCTTCAGATTTGACGCTACGAAGTTATTTTAATTTTATATCAATTCAACATAGACCCACCAGATGGCAGCACATGATTGGCCCAGTTCTACTAGAATGAAGAACACGTGAACAATTCATATTTCTTCTTTTAATCTGCAATCAAATTTTGTATATGGTATTTCTCCTTCATCCGTAATCCAAATTTGATTATTTTTTTCTAAATTTTTCTAGTATCACCATCTTTTCATTAATCACATTTTTAGATTAGATTTCCATTTCACGAATCTTATTTATATGCCTTATCTTATACTTTATTAGTGCAACATAGAACACATAGTTGTTTTTCCACAACCACTACTAATGAAACTTCGTATTTCATAATATTAAGGTGAATACACGCTTATGTTCAAAATTTGAATGCATATGAGTTCGAACATGTTGTGAAGTATGGAAAACTTCAATGTTCATGTAATATTGTATGAAACTATGTGAGGGGTGTAGAGATTTTGTACACTATGTATGTCCGACCTTTATCGAAACCATTTGATTTTTTATGATAAGTTTAGAGACCTAAATTATGTTGCCACGCCAATTTGTAGAATGTTTATAACATATTAAGATGTTATTAGAATTATTATATCAAATATTTGAGATATAAGTTTGAATTATTCATATTAATCTTACCTCTGTCATGTTGTTCACTATAGAGTTTCGCTGAGTTTTCTGTTGAGTCAGTCGAGAGCCATTCAGTATGTCAGTCAACATGGCTGTGGTTGATAAGGTATTTGCTAGATTGGGGTAGAACTTGTGTCTTTCGAATAGATTGTGTAGGATATAAATAACAGGGTACATTTTATATATGGATAGAAACAACAGGCTCTAGATTGGGGTGTAACTGAAGCTAATTTTGACCATTTTGAATGGAGATTGCTCCATCAGTTGCTAATGATGAAATACAATTGAATGACGTAATCAAATTTAAAGATTACTGCAATTAATATTATTTGATTTCCTTTTTATTTAGAGATTTTATCTTTGGCCCTGAATTATCCAATGTATGGAAACAAACTGACATTTGCCTCATATACCTTGTTTGTAGGCAGGACTCTACTTGTTCTATGCAATGGATCATCGTGACGAAGGATAACAGATTTAACTAAGTGATGTGCATCGTTTTGTTGGTAAGAAAGAAAACATAGGTATATTTTTTACTTGCTGCAGTTACTCTAACCTTTCAGTTTTGATGCTTTAACTCAAACTGTCTCTAAACTTGTAGCATCATAGCCACCTTTATGAATTAGAGAAGGAAAATTATCCCTTGCACCTTTCCTCTGATTATCTTTTCTCACATGGAAATACCCATAGCACACGTACCTCTTGTTTGCTATTTTTCTTCTGGTTTTACTTTCTTTTAATTCTCCTGGTGGGTATGGAAGTAGGAATTTTATTTTTATTAATTTGTATTTGTGTGACACAGATGTAGTGAGTAAAGTATTAAGGCAATGTTAATGCACCTGAGCTCGAAATGCTTAATTAGGTAACTCACACCATGTCACATAAAACTCCAATGGAAAACAACAAGGAGGAAGTAATTAGTTAAAGTACAGGCAGTAAGCTGCTTCTCTTGAACTAATGTATTTCTTTGCACATTTTCTAAGATGGTTCAATCCAGCCAACATTTGTCACTTTATTGTCATGCTCAAGATATTTCAGGGATAAAGAAACGTAGCGGCAAATTTTTGTATTTATAATGTCATAGGAATCATGGTTTAAGAAGAATATTGTTCTTGTTTGCAGAGGGACTCAGATGGACTACCACTCAGAACAGTGAGTTGAAAATCAGGCCGCAAACAATGGAGCGACAAGCACAACTAAGAGATGGTAAGATTCTTGTAACCCTTGTCTGCATTGGTTCTATTATATATATAGGTTGGTTTGTTTGTCTGTATTTTTAGATTGGAGGTGACAATAGATCGGAGGTGATAGTGTAATTGTTCATTTAACATTCTGCATCTTAACTCTGAACACAACCAATAAATGTCCCCTCAAAATTATTTGTATCTGTAATATCTACACTTGAGCATAGCTATATCTGAATGGTGTGTATAATTGTTGCAATTCAGAAAATAGAAGGGTAAGAAATTTGACACAGTGCACGGAGCAAATTGGCATGCTCCATTGGGTCTTGGATAGTTTGATGTTGTTAGGGATCGACAATGAGTGCTTTGCTTGCTTCATCTCCCTTAAGCTTGGTTCAGTTGATAGGGGCCATCAATATTTACAAATACATAGAAGTTGTTTCTGCTGGTTGTTGTAGCACAGAGGGATTCGTATGTTCTGCCAGCTAATTGTAGGATATACATGTTACACTGAAATTAGTGGGGCATGTAAGTCATTCTTTATTTTTTTTCCTTTCCAAAGATGGTGGTTCTGCAGTTAATCTAGACAACGGAGTAGAGCCATGACAAGGGAGTTTGCCAATGATAGATGATCTCTTGCAAGTATGTCGATCAAAAACAAGTAAGCCATCAATCCTGAACCCAGACTGGCAAACAAGTACATATTACTTTTCCTTGGCAAGCCATTCTTAGAATTATTTGTTTACTTGACTGTCTTGGTAGCCAGCTGCCGAAGATGTGCTGAAGACTGAACAGGGCCTGTTTGCCTTCTCACCTGTTGCACATGGAACATTTTTATCTCCACTTTCAAGGTTTTTGATTCTGTACTGTCAATGATAAGAATTATTTTTTTGTTCCAATTCTGGATGACAATATAATCTGATGTCAACACATGGTCATGATTTGTATTTTGGTTCCCTAATTGCTGGCTTTTCTGGACATGTGAAATATGTTCTTTGATGATGTGCTGTGTTGTCCGGCCATTAGATTTTTTAGGTTTTTATGGGCTATGCTGGCTGTTATTGTTGTGGGCTGCATTTGTATATGGGATGGGCTGTAATGGTACATGGGCTGGGATGAGCTGTAATGGTATATGGGCTGGGATGAGCTGTAATGGTATATATATGGGCTGGGCTAGAATGGTATATGGGCTGGGATGGGCTGCAATAGTATATGGGCTTTACCAAATGATTGAGAATTGAGCCTAAAAATGGTTTGGCCCATGTCGAAAATAGTTTGGGCCTATGTCAAAATAAGCTTGTAAAATGTAACTTGCTTGAATTGGGTTGTTCCTGTCTAAAAAGATGGGCTTGAAAAAAATGCTGCAGGAAAATAAATGGGCTTCTAATTGGGTTTGGTCTACGAATAAACTGCTTGTTGCATGGGCGTTCTTAGCCCATCTAATATTTTGTGACGAAAAAAAATCGTCATATAGGTGTTGCCACATCAGCTCCAAGTCATTGCCACATCATCCGCGTACAAGGATTTGTGACGTTTTATAGATGTTTAAATCGTCATAAATGTGCTGCGACGTCAGCTCCAAGTCACTGTCATGTCATCCGCATACAAGGTTTTGCGACGTTTTATAGATGTTTAATGACAAAAAACTATCGTCATTAATTAGTGACGACACAAGAATCGTCAAAAAATTTGTGACGAAAAAATTCGTTTTTGTCACCTAATACCTTCTATTACGGGGAATAGGTGACGTACGAGTTTTCGTCACGCGAGTGTCACAAATTACGATATGTGACGTAAATTCTACTTTCTATGACAAATGAAACGTTATAAAACCCCATATTTCTTGTAGTGTTGGCACGTTTAAGAGCCACCAATAGAGTTCGAGAGCTGACCATTGCTCGCTAACCCGTCACACCATCTCTTATCCGATGTAAACTCCATATATCACTAGAAAAATTGGTAACAATTTTGTTAACATACAATAGCCGAACACTAGTAGACGGAGCCTCATCTGCACCGGTTGGGAACCCCCTTTAGCACCGGTTTCTCAACCGGTGCAGATCTTTCGGTGCTAAAGGGGTGCTCCTTTAGCACAGGGTATTTTACCTGGTGCTAAAAGAAAGCCTTTAGCACCGGGGCTCACTACCAACCGGTGCTAAACAGATTTATGCGCAAAAAAAATTAAATGGCCCTCCTCATCCTTTTCTCTCTCCTCTCCACCACCGTTCTTTCTTCCTGTGTTCTTGTTCTTCTTCAAGAAGATAGAAGAAAGATGATAAATAGGTGAAGAAAATAAGAGGAGAAAGAAAGAGATGAGGAGAAGAACTTAGATTACAACATTTAACTAAAATTACAAAGACCCAAGATCCACATGGAAAGATTTAGATATTCAATCTAAGTACACAAATCCAAGATTACAACTATAGAATGAGATTCAATAGATCCGAGATTACAAATCCAGAGAAGGATGAGGCCGTGCGCCACCGGCCCAGCGCTGCCGCGCGGCCCCTCGAGCACCATCGTGCGGCCTCTAGCGCCGCCGCGGGCCCCCACGCGCAGCCGTGCAGGCCCTCCAGAGCCGCCGCCGCGCAGACCCCGCACGGCCTCCAGCGCCTTCTCTCGCACAGCCTCCAGCGCTGCCCCGTGAGGGTCCTCACGCGCGCGCCCACCAGCCGCACGCCTTCGCTCGCTCGCCGCGCGCCTTGGCTGCCTGCTAGAGAGAAGTGAGAAGAGAGTGAGAAAAGAAAGGAGATGATAAGGTTGAAGACAAGGCTCAAGATAAAAAGAGGAAGAGACCGGTGGTAGTGCCCGCTGCCCGTGCCCTCGCGCCTGCCCGTGCCCACTGCTTGCCTCGATCTGCTCACACTTTAGCACTGGTGGTACTGTCCAACCGGTGCTAAATGCGCTGGGAGCCTTTAGCACCGGTTGCTGGCTTTACCCAGTGCTAATAGGTGCGCTTTAGCACCGGGTGTTGCCAACAACCGGTGCTAAAGCCCCTCCCCTCACACCGACGCGCGCCGCGCGCGCCTGCGCGCGGCTGCTAGCAGTTGGACCCGGTGCTAATGTGGACCCGGTGCTAATGGAGCATTAGCACCGGGTCCAAAAATGACCCCTGTTTATGTGGTCCGCGGATGTCACATTCTCTTCTAGTGGAAACTAAGCCAAAACTAAGGCGATCCGAGAAACATTGACTTATTCAGTGTGCCCATGTTGATCACCGGACAATCATGTGTGTTATCAATTGTATTACTTGTCAATGAACACAGAACAACACACTGGAGAATTACACCAAACCGTCCCGTGTATGGCATGTTGTCGAGTATGATCATTCTGTGTGTCATCCTATGTCTATGTACCCTTGTCCCGTCTTCTCTTGTATTTATGATGTTTTGGACTTTTTTAGGTCTTTTAGTGTCTTGTGCATATTCTCTTGACCTTGTTTCATACGTTTAATCACCCGGTGCATAGCGGAGTTATATATCCTCGGTGTCTCCTTGTGTGCGTTCGCTTCATTTCTTCATGTTTCCTTGTTGTGGCTTCTCTTCTATGATGCATCGGGCTTCTTTAAGGTATTTTAGTGTCATGTTCATGTCCTCGTGACCTTGTTTGAGTGTCATGTTCATGTCCTCGTGACCTTGTTTGAGGTGTTTGATCACCCAGTCCAAAACGTTGCATCCATGTGACTAGGTGTTGAGTGCTAATTCACAATCACCATTATCACAAATTTCCTATGCCAGGTTCATTTTCATTACAATATGCTACAATGATTGGGCATCCAATAATGTAGGCCTTCATCCAAACTAAATGGTGCTAGAAAAAGTGTGTTTATATCGCCCAAGTGCAACTTTCATCACGCATGTTCAAATTAACCCATTGGCTAAATAAAATTATGTACTAATCATCTCCACCTCATGTTACTTTAAGAATAGTTTAACGCCATCTGACAATAAAATCATTGACTAACAAGTAACCAAGTAAATCATTGACTAACCAGTAACCAAATAATTAGCTAAACCGGCCATATGCTGGATAATTCATGCCATATGCCTAGTGGGAGATAAGCTATCTAATTATGTTGTCCATCTTTTGGTTTTTATGCGTTCATAGCAAGTAGAACACATGTTTATATTGATTTTTATGCAGGAACCCAAATCTACCGTGGACCGCCATTTTCGCCTGTCTGGTCGACTCGTGTGGGGCCCACCATCCGCACAACTGTCACTCCCGCATCGGGCCCGTGCGCAGTCCAGCGAGGTGGTGTGGATCCCCGGCATTGGCGGCAGCAGGCTCCCCAGTGAGCACCCGACCTTCTGGAGTTGCAGCACTGGGCAAGCTGCATGACGGGCACGATAAGCCGCTGCTGGTTTGGCGCGTGTCAGCAGAGCTCCATGCGGAGAAGTCTGGCACACGGCGACGGCCTTGGCGAGCTCCAGGCGGGCCGGTCGAAAGCGGGTGGGCTCTGTCGGATCCGTAAGCAATTTTTTCTTTTTCTCTAGAAATTTTTTCTATGGATTTTTTTTCTTTCCAAAGTTTTGTTGGAACATTTGATTTCTTCATAAGTGTTTCTAATCTTTTCTCCATCAAAATTTTTTGCTGAATCTTTTTCTTAAAGTTTGTTTGAGAATATTTTTGTTCCAGACTTTATTCGCCAAATTCAGAATTTTTTTCTTCCAAACTTTTTCTAAATTTATTTTCAATTTTTTATTCAAAATTTCTCTCTAAATTTTGTTTCAAATTTATTCCAAAATTTTTGTTTCTATTTTTTTTGTATGTTCACAGTTTTTGTCTCTGCAAGGTTTTTACTGCTTTTTCAAAAGAATTGCAAATATTTTGTTTCAAATTTGTTTTGGATGTTCACAGCTTTTGTCTCTAAATGTTTTTACTGCTTTTTTCAAAAAAATTGTAAATATTTTGTTTCCAATTTTTTGAATGGTCAAGAATCTTTAAACGTGGGGTGCTGGATCATGGTGAGGTGCGCAAGGAAGGGACCGGTGCTTTCGAGCGTGCCACGTGCACTACTAACTTCTGACCTTTATGTCACGCATTTTTGTCGCAAGGGTCAGATGTGTTTGCAACAAGGGGTGTTATTACAACGTTTTTCAATTTCGGTTGCGATAGATTGGATTTTTGCCACGCAAATTGTTTGATGGCCCTAAGTATGGAGATCGTTGCGAAAAGTAAGTGTTGTCGCAACGAATTATAGAATGGTTGCATTAAGTGATTAATGTTGCCACGCTTTGATTTGCGTTGCAGGCAATTTTATTGTCGTTGCAATACTAGGGTGATATTGCAACTCTTTAGCTGATGGACGAATATGTTTTGTTGTATATAATAGTCACTTGCGTTGCAAAACAGTGGTACATATAGCAACGAAAAAAATAAATCGTTGCAATCACTATGGTTGCAACGATTATGGTTTCGTTGTATGTGATAGTCTGTTTCGTTGCAAAAAGGTAATAGTCTGTTTCGTGGTCACGGCTCTCGATCCCTACAGCAAGCAGCGTGGTCGCGGCCTCCCTGCAGCCGGTGTCGTCGCGGAACCTGTTCCCTGCATACCAGGGGAGGAGCAACGTGTGGCAGGTACAGATTGCGCCAATGTCCCAA
This sequence comes from Urochloa ruziziensis, assembly GCA_015476505.1. Lineage (NCBI taxonomy): Eukaryota > Viridiplantae > Streptophyta > Magnoliopsida > Poales > Poaceae > Urochloa > Urochloa ruziziensis. Next base: position 38,711,475 of record CM027126.1, on the reverse strand, counting down.
TTCTCTATTGCAATTTCTATACACATGTGGAATTGGTTAGAGATTTGATCTATGATTTTGTTATTCTTCCTAGACCAGCTCACTCTGAAATTTTGTTGTTTCAATATGTTAGCTACTTGTGTCGTGAAGTAACAAGTGGAATTTGAAAGAGCCTTGCTGCTTGCGTGCTTTGATCTGTTCTTTTTTAGCAAAAGTAAATGTCAAGTATGCGATTGATTATTTTTAATGTAATCCCTGTTGCTATAACCTTATTATACTCTCATGGATATGCCATCTTTTAGTTTTAGTTGTATTATCACAAGTAATATGAGTTGATACTGTCCACTGACATTGGCAACAATATTTTCTAGCTCCGCCCCTGCTGCATACGGTGTCTTGACGGCCCTTGAATTCCCTGCAGCAACGGCATCTTGGTGCCCTAGTTCCTTCGTGTTCATCTACGAGATAAGGAGGGGGGGGGGGGTGGGGGGGTGGGGGGGGGGGGGGGTGTTGTTGATTGAGTAGTTGTCCTCAAATTGCCCGGTTGGAGGCCTCCCAGGGGTGCCCGTAAATTAGACATCCCCATTTTTATGTGGTGAGTTGTGGGTATCATTTATTGAATTTTACTATAGCCCATAAAAAAATATTAAAGATTTTGCTCATTGGATATTTTCTGGGCTAAACTAATCCAATCAGCCAGATTAACCAGGTTAGTCGAATAGTTATGTGGCTAAGCAGTAGTTAGTCACATGATTACCTGGCCTATACGTTATTGCCAGAAGGCACTAAACCATCGTCACGCCGAGATATGGATAATTAGTACTCACATTTATGTAGTACTTATGAGGGATGAAAAGATACATTTTGGTCATGGTGTTGTAACAATTATCACGAAATCAAATCTTGTTACATTCAAAGTACCCAAACAAATTCTGAAAGGGAAACATGAGAAACTAAGCGAACCCACCGGCATGGCACAATAACGAGTAGAGGACGCCAACAGCCGCTATCAAGCATCAACGCAACCCGCATCGGCTGGGGACAAATGCAACCTGGCCACCACGGACGTCGAACACGATCTCCTTTGTCCTCTGCATCTGAGTCCCGAGCCAGTTGTAGCCGTAAGTGGGGTATGCGGCGAACGCCAGGCACCCGAATGGGAAGCCGTCGTCGAGGTGGTCGCGGAAGAAGTACATGAACTGCCTGTCGTCGAGGTCCATGGTCTCCCCGTTGCCAAACTTCAGCGTGATTTCCGGTAGCTCGATGTAGTTGATACCCGTGAAGTTGTAGCACGTGTCAAGGTCGCTGAACGCCGGCGCGGGCTGGTACTTGGCCATGGCCCTTCGGAACTTGTCCCGGAGTGCCGCGTAGATCGGTGGGCTCAGGTAGCTGAAGGACGAGAGGTTGTCGATGAACGTCCCGTTGCCGCTGAACTCGTTCGGCGGGAACGGAAGGTCCTTGCCGTCGATGGTGATGGCGACGAGGTCGACGTAGTACCAGTCCGGGGCCGTCGGGTTATTGGTCACCAGCGGCAGGTACTTGACGCCGGCGAGGCTGGAGTAGTCGGACATGGCAGGGGCTATGGTGAGGAAGCCGTGGGTGTCCGTGTCCGCCGGGAGGCAGTACGAGAACGCGGCCGTGCCAGACGGCGACGAGAGCAGCGCGCGAGTCGCCAGCGAGTGGTGGCGCCGGCTGAGGTCGACATTCCCGACGGCGATGCCGTCGTCGAAGAAAAACTGGTTGTCGGCCTGCAGGCACCCGAAGAAGAAGTCCTCGAAAATGGCCGAGGAGAGCGTGAGCGTGTCCGTAACGACAGTGCCGTTGGCGTACAAGAAGGTCGAGTTTCGGAACATGAAGGTGCACGACCCCCCGGAAGCGCACGACGACGTCTGCAGCTCCACTGCGCAGTCCGGCGATGCGCATGGTATGGTGCCGAAGGTCGAGGACCGGGATGGATCAAAGGCCCGGTCGCACGTTCCGTCTCCGGATCCGGAGGAGCACGGCTTGCACTGGAGGTTGGACATGCCGCTGACGTCGAAGTACACGGGGAACTGCTGGGCCGGAGTGCCGTACCCGGCGAGCGCCGTGTAGGTGAACACACCTGGGAGGCTGCTGATGACGTTCGGCGTGGCCGGGGCGGTTGGATTTGATGCCGAGGTGGGGGAGAGGGCGGGAGCCGTAGTGGTGGCGGCTGCAGCCTTGAACTCGGAGAGGTAGCGCATGCGGAGGCTGTCACGGTGGAGGATCTCAGCGAGCGCCGCCTTGCCGTGCTTACGGATGCCACTACTTTTGAGAGGAGAGCACGGGTTCAGCCGGTGCACCAGTGGCAACTTGTTGCCATTGCTATGTCCTAGACGACCATATTTTAACACATTGTTAGCACGTGACAGGATCAAATAATATGGAGAGTGGAATTCACGACTGAGTGGCAACTTTCTGCATTGTACCTGAAGCCATAGACGGGCAGGCGGCGTTCGATGGGGGTGAGGAGCCGGAGTCGTCTGTCGAACGGAATAGGACGCGCCGTGACCCATGAGTGTCGGTAACGAGAAGGCATAGGAGTAGAAGGACAAGAGGCATGGCTGAAGCCATGGCTGTTTAGCAGCTAGATCAATGAAAACCAAGGACTTGTATAAACTCTGCCTGTGAGACCTCCATATATACGTGCCGCAATTGGCATTTTGTTCTTGTTGCATCCTTTTGTACTAGCTCCTAAGGGGAGCCTCAAATATGGTATTTGATTCGGCCGTCCCCAATCCCATCTCCTCGTACTTATTAAATTATTAGTACGTCCATGCCTCCGTGCTGGGACAAATTACAGGATCAACAGAGATCGTCGATACATCGGGACGTTAAGTTCGTATAGGGGTAAAGCTAGGTATATATATCATGGGTGAGCAGAGATGCTCTGCGTATGCTTCCATCCTTCCATTTGGGTTGGTATGCAGCTGCGACGATGGCGCGAAAGAACAACATTGCCGGCTAGCTATATATATATGTGCGCCGGATCAAGTTGCAGGACTAGGCCCGTCATTGTCACGCTAAACGATTTAATTTTTTTTTTCAAACTGTAGCGTACATTGCATATTGGATCGACAGGATTTTGTAGGTAGGAACTGGTTCAAACTTCGAAGTAGACGACACCAAACTCGACAGGCGGTGTGAAACGGGCCGGTGCGTGCCGCCTTCCAAGTTTCAGTACAACTGTGCACACACTAGACTGAGATGACGGCGTGAAACGGATGATACGGATGTATATGTAAAAGGAATCGGACAATCCGTGCCCGTGTAGCCTAATAGGAAAGGGGTTAATTAGGATCTTTTAAAATCTTAATCTATGGCATAATCTTGTCAGCATAAAACATAAACTAAAACATACTATCTGAACTAGCAAGTTGGCCCGTGCAAATTGCGCGGGTATCTAGTTTTTTTTCATGCTAACACTTGAGCTCCTTTTTACTTCATTATTTTTATGTCATCTTTTAATTTTTTTTTTGTTTTTTCAAAAGGCAGCCTGTGAAGATATTGTCCTTTTACAATTATATTTTATTTACAGCTAGCATGGAATATGAGTACATAATAATATGAATACGTTTTATGTTAAAGAGTTTTACTTACTATAATAAATTGTTTTTTTATTTTAAGAAGATATCTGTGAGTCAGCGCGACTTTAGTCTTTTATTCAAAGAATTTAGCTAACCCAGCACAACCCCAGTTAACCCAATTAATCCAACATGTAGTTATTTCATTTTTCTCCTTTTAAAATATGAATTCAAAAGAAAACATAATATATTTTAATAAACATATATTTTTATTTACTAAAGGAAAAATAATAGTTATATATTTTCAATAGGAAAATATATGTTTTTGTTCTTAATTTTATTTTTTGTGGTTTTCATTATGATGATAAACTATCTTAGGTTTTTAGTAGAATATCTAGTTGAGTGTTTCAATATACATAACCAAAAGTAAAAATTAGACTATACGTTTGAACAAAAAATAATGATTATTTGATATATTATCTTACCATATTCTGATTCTTTTCTTTTAATTATTTTGCACTACAATATCCCATATTATCATACGCCTACTTTACATTTTTCCAAGCATTAACCCCACACCCAGATTGACAATCTCTCTCTCTCCCCCCGAGGTTTCGTTGATTGCCCGTGTCGTTTCCTTTCGTCAACCACTATATGCAGAGGTGTGTATTTGAACATCGATATTCGAGTTGTTTTATTCCTAGATCATGTCGTCATTTTGTAAGAACTACATTAACGTTCTTCTCTTATAATTTTTTTAGTTTTTTGTCATTCACTAAGCACAGTGCTAAATCGCAAGACATCACCTTCTTGATGTTTATTGCCATCGGCGGTACCTAATGATTGCCATGCTTCGATGGAAGGGACACTGTTGGTTGCGTATCTATTGAGCGGGCTAAGGTTTTGTCGTAGCTATGACATGACTATGCCGCCAAGCTGTTATTCTCGTGCACCTAACATTGCATGATGATTATTGCTGCCCTTTTATGGTGTTCTAGTTTTAAATGGCTTGTTAAACCCTCTTTGAGATGGTTGTAGCTCCTCCCTTTTAAAACAACCACTTGAGAGCTAGTTAACCCTAGCTAGTTTGCATGGCTTCAGCATCTTTTTATTCATTTTTAGAAATGGCTCTTGGGAGCCATTTTATACATAGAGAAGTTAGAGGCTGAATGAGAAAAACCATCTCAAACAGGCCCATAATCCCGCCTCTCTTCTATTATATTGCTTGCACACGTATTTTTTTATCCTACTATCTGACTATGCTAGCTTCTTCATGGACAACTCAATGTTTTTCTCCATCGTCGTCATCTTCAATCTAACAAAGCATGAGCCATACTGATTTTTTCTTTTCTTTTCTTTTAATTCTAGTTGTTCCTATATGTGTTAAATTTGCTTCTCCATTGTTTCCCCAACACTTTCCTTAGTGTTCATTGTCACACTGTAAAGTTGCATTATCTAAACACTTTTAATCAAAAGTCACATCGTGGATCCATGATGACCCCGCCATGTCGTTGTTGTTCCCTCCTTCAACATAGACGCTCTATATTATCTTTAAACTAGGTGATTTCCCGCGCGTTGCTATGGGATTTTAAAAAGTTTTTTGATAAACTATGAATCACAATGATTGTTTACTTGCTCCTAAAAATAGTGCACCAATATAGATTACCCCGAGAGCCATATGAACTATCTTTTGATGAAAATCATAAACTTTAATGTTACTTTTGAATAGATAAAAAACAAATAAAACATACATCTAATGAATAGAAAATGTGCACCAAGTTGGCCGGACAATCTCAAATGCGAACATAACTTAATGAAATTGGATACATAAGAAAAAGGAAGTGGGGAGCACCCAGACCTGCGTGTAGCATTGGGGGTTGAAACCGAAGTGCTTTGCCTCCTCTTTCCCTGTTGTTGCGTGAGCAACCTGCGTTGCTGACGCGACTGCGACGCCTCGCCGGTGGTATAGTTATACCCTGAGAGACCTACGTTGCTAGCCCCCTACAGCGATGCAAAAAGGCTTGATACTGCGAGTGCCTTGCTAAGTAAATAAGAGGAGGGAGATGGGGGTGACTCTTGATATGCGGTGGTCTTTTGAATGCGTCTTAGTGGGATGATGACATGGCTTCTTGAGGATTCAGAGAAATACTCTAGTGGATGATGACATGGCTTCTTGAGGATTCAGAGAAATACTCTAGTGGGGATTGTTTATATAAGTTATATAGATTGGGATACTTTTTTCGAGCCACTCATATTTCTAAATGTCAATGTTGTGGCTTCTTTTAGCAAGGTAACCACACAAATAGTTTTGACAGACATCACTATATAAGATTCATTTGTATCTCTGTGCCAAATTTGCTATCCTTTTCACTATGATTAATAATATGGTAATAATAATTTAAATTAAGAGGAGACTAAAAAATGTTTCAGCTTGTTATATACTTGTTTTGTTGGTGTTAGGGTATTGTGCTTAGAAGCCTATTTATTATTTATATATTATTATAAAAACCCATTTATCGCTAGTTTTTATTATATATATTTTTTCCTCTGGAGGTATAATTTTACTGTACCCTTCTTGGAAGCTATGGCTGCCTTCAAGCGGATATGTTTGATGATGTAGCCTCAACTTTTTTTTTTGTTCAGGTGTATACAGAAACAACATGTTTGGAAATATGAAGCCTAAATCAGATTAAAAAAAATTATTAACTTTTTTCTCTTACGTATGGAGTCCTAACATGACAAAATTTATTAACCTTTTTTCTCCTACGTATGGAGTCCTAATCGGGCTGAAACTTTTTTCTATTCCATAATTAGTAGAAATGACGTAATGGTAGGACAACTGAGTAGAAGTTGTGGGAGTTACCTAGCGAGAAGCAGAGTTGCAATGGTATTGATGTGATTTGGTATGCTTTACTATTAGCTGAATTTTAAAACGTTAACAAACAAAAGAGTTCTAATATTTGTAAAAGAATATTTATAAAAGGGTTCTAATCTGAATTTAATGTTCCATGCTTGTCTGTTTCTCGTCAGCTGGCTCAGTTTTTTTATGCCATACTAACCAACACTACTTCTAAAAAATATTTTATTTGTCATTTATAAAGAGGACATTTATAAAAAATACTAACCAACACTACTTGTACATTATATGAACATTTACTTTGCACAGAGCAAACAAAAAAACAAAGCGACGAACATGTGAGAACATGTGATGTGGTAATAACTTCAGCAGCGCATGTGGTCGACAGTGTTAATTTTCCCGACCGTGTGAGCGTCCACAATACAGATATAAGTTGTCTCGGTTATCTCGGCGAGAGGGCAAGCGAACCTAGCAATTGCGATAGAGAAGAAGGAAAAGGTTGTCTCTGTGATCTCGGCGAGAGGGTGTGATCTATCCATGCGATTGTGCGAGAGAAGAAGGAAAAATCATTTCAGCCGAGGCGAGAAAAATACGTGGGCAATATTGATCTGAGTCTACCCACTATCGCGTTATATTTTTAGGATGGAGTTTATTTGGTGTTAGAATGGGATATGCGACCTTTTCCTTTACAGAAACAGACATTTTTATTTGGACTTTATATATTTGTCCAAGTAATATACGGCCCGACGTGAGACGTTTTCTTTTCTTTTTATTAGAAACATATACTTTTTTAAGTAATGTACGCATGTTTGGACTTTCTATACATTATTTATTATTTAGGCATTTCAAGTCAATGGAACTTTCTGTAATGTGTTCAAGTAATATTTGGATTTTCTATAATTTCTGTCCAAGTAACGCACGCGGTCCGACGTGAGACCTGAGGCCCTTTTCCTTTTCTGTTGAGAAACGGATAATATGGACCGTTAGAATTTATATTTATTATTTAGACTTTTTAAATTAATTACTATGGACCATTAGATCTTCATAAAATCCAACGGTTCGAATCCTTTTCTTTTTTAAATTAATGTGGGATTTTGTAGGGCCCTCTCGATGAATCTGGTGGCTCATTTCGCTTCTGCTTTAATAAGATAATAGATGTGCAACTATGGTTTATTAAGTGTTTGCAGAGGAATTGCTAATATGCGCGCGCGTACAGAAGCCTCTGTGCGTGCGACGGTCCCCACGCCGGCAGTAGGGTCCCATGCATCCTCCTTGTGGTCGATTTTCCGATAGGAGGTCGGGACCAAGGCCCCAAGCCCAAGTGAGCCAATGGTAAAAAAATATCTAAAAATATTTTAAAGAAATTTATTCAGAATCAAAATTATACGAGAAAAATATCACAAAATATCTGCAAATTTTTTTTCCAGAAAGCAAAATTCAAAAGAAGAAAAGTTTGTAACAAAAAAATTTGTCGAGAAACAGAAAGTAGAAAAATTTGCAACAAAAATTGTCGAGAAACAGAACTTTGAACAAGCAAAGTTTTCAAAAAAAATTGAAGCTATTTTCATAGAAAAATGTTCGAGCAAAAAATTTGGAAGGAAAATTTGACAGAAAAATTACAGAAAAATAGAAAAAAACTTGCCCGCCTCCTCACCGGCCGACGCACTCGCCGACAGCCGCTGCCGTGTCCGACCACTGCTCCGCGCATCACGGCCCCACGTGGCTACTCTGCTACTGCAGCTCCTCCCCTGCGGCGAGCGTCGGGCGTGGAGCCAACCGCTTGCCCTGAGGGCGAGGATGCGGTGTGGTGGACTGGATCGAGGAAAAGTGAATGGGAAAGGGCTGCGGGGCAGTGGCCGCACACGACATTATTGGTATGTGGGGCCCACGCACGATGAATGGGACGAACTGATACAGTCAGATCGACGTGGACCGCATGATGGGAAAATCACGTGCGGTTGTAAAGTTGGCTTTCCAAGTTTTTGCACCCTATCCAAAGAGTTTTGCAATCTAAAACTAATTCTGTTAAGATATTATTTTATGAAAGAAAAGGCATATAAGATGCATGATGCAAACTTGACGCAACAATTTATCTTGTGGTTTTTGTAGGCAAACGCCACCTCTAATCCATGTTGGAGCTCCACAAACAAAATGCTTCCAGTCATAAAGATGAGGCCTCCCGGTCAAGACATTGAGTCGCCACTAAGGCTCTTTAAGCCGAATGAGTCACTTGCCACAAAGACAAGCCTCACATCACCAACTCTTCCCGTCATCTATATGTCATCTCTACTAAAGAGTTTCTCCATGAAGGAAGGGATCTCCACCTGTGACACCCAGCACAATTGTTTCGACCCAGTAGTAGCCCATTAACCTGTGTGTGCGAGTATAGTACCACATTGCTAGTTGAGCAAGTATGGATCCAACTTATAAGCCTTTTTCTCCAGCCATAACACCTTCGGGTTAACCCTTTTACACGAAGCGAGAACGAAAGTGTAAGCAGGGTGCTATATGTACGCGTGCCCGCCCCGCAGAAGGGCTGGCCTGTGTGGCTTTAGAGGATGGGGTGTTACAAGTAATATCAGAGCTGACCCTCCTGGTTGCGCGTACAGGTCAGTGTGTGGCCATATGGCACATTACGCGTGTGTGCCCAGATGGAACACACGGCATGGCATATGGCGCCGGCACTGGACGTGCGAGCATGCGCTAAGAGGGAGTGATCTGGGACATTTGCTCGTGTGGGTGAGTTGGCGCCAACATGGACGTTAGATTATTTGAGGGGGGGGGGGGGAGTATGTGACATCCGACCCAGTAGTGGCCATTGGCGCGGTGTGCACGAGTTTAGTACCACATTTCTAGTTGAGCAAGGGTGGAGCCAACTTATAAGGCTTTGTCCCCCAGCCATAGCTCCTTCAGGTTAACCCTTTTACATGAAGCGAGGACGAAAGTGTAAGCAGGGTGCTATGTGTACGCGTACTCGCCCCTTGGAAGGACTAGATGGTGCGGCTTTAGAGGATGGGGTGTTACACCACCTCCCCCGCACACGGTCTGCATCGCCGCTCTGCACCAAGCCGAAGGGTCAAAGACTTGTCGGCGAGTCACTAAGACTCGAAGGTGCCAACCGGCATCTCTTGCACAATGACGGTTCACTCTAAAACCAAGCACAAGGCAACAACATCTTGCTCTCTCTCAATCTAAGCCTATCTAGCACTAACACTTTTTTAAGCTTGTGCTAATGGCCTTGGGATTATCTCTTTATGCACTATGGTGAGTTGGATGTGTACTTGATGTAGCTGTAACTTCAATGGACTCCTGGTCACTCCAACCGCTCCAAATGGGGGGCGAGTACAGGGAATATATATAGTTCAACAACTCGAGAGAGCCATTGCCCAAGAGTAGCCCAACGGCTAGTTCACTTTATAGTGCATCAGATGATCTGATCGCCATTGAGGTCCTTTGCTTGGATCTTCCGGTCGCACTAAACCAACTGCATACTAGGTGTTATGCCCCTCTGCCCATGACATAAATCATCCTATCGGATCTTCCGATTCATTAAAAAAAACTCCCCGATCGGATCTTCCGGTCGCTCTATTTAAATAGGGAATATAGTCGTTGCCCCTCTCATTGCACTATTCATCTTCCACCATTTTCCTTCGTATATCATTGAAGACATAGTCATCATAGTTGCAAACATATTGTCCTATATCATCGAAGTTGTACTCATATTATGCATTATGATGTTATGCATTCTGATGCAAGCCATAATAATATCATGGAGCGTGTCTTCATCTCACAGACGAGCCGACCCACAAACAACAGCAAAGCGAGATTCTATAACCCCAAATGTCCTTTCAACATCCTTTCAACATGGGTCTTGTCCCCATACAAAATATGTTTCTTGTTAGCTTGTGCATTTGTAAAATATTTCTTTCTTATTAGCATGTGGCTTTGGAATGGCCTTAACATAAGTAGACCACAATAGATATATGACATCTGCTAGATAATAACCCAATGAATAATCATGTCCATTGATGTTGTAATTAACTTGTGGACTTTCCCCCTTAGCAAGCCTTGCAAATATAGGAAATCTTTGAAGCACATTTATGTGATTGTGTGAATCATGCATGCCATATCCATAGATCTTTAGATACAACTGCTTCGAGTATAATTATAGGCTCCCTTTTATGTCCCGTGTAGTAGGACAATTAGACAGATGATTATGTGGTCTACATCTATTATATTAATAATGCTATGTAAAAAGAAGCTATCATGTTCGCTGAGAGGTCTTAGAAATTACGACGTTAATATAAAAAAGAAAAGAGTCTGCACCATTGAATTTGTGATGATCTAACAACACATATGAGGTCAAAAAGTCCATGCCAAATAAATAAGAAAATAAAATCCAGAATTTAAAATTTAAAAAAAATAGAAAACTACAGTCTAAGTCAAATACAATGGATAAATATCAAAATTAATAGTTTTAGAAATAAGGAATATACATCATTAAATTTTATGATAATATAATGGTCTATATACACCAAAGAGACTATGACTAGAACTTAATAAATAATATATTCATCTCTTATATTAATAAAGCAGCGTAAAAAAGTCACCATGTTTGCCGATGCCCAGAAGGGCTAAAAATCGCCACGTTAATCAAAATAGAAAAGAGTTTGCACCATTATATTTTATGATGAACTAACTTCCCATATGAGGTCAAAGTGTCCATACAGATAAATAAGAACATAAAATTCAGAACTAAAATTTTAAAAACGTAGAAATCTAGAGTCCAAGTCAAACACGACGGATAAATATCAAAATTAATAGTTTTAAAAATAAACAATATACACCATTAAATTTTATGATGATATAATGGTCTATATAAACAAAAGAGACAATCACTGATACTTATTAAATAATATATTCATCTATTATATTAATAAAGTAGTGTAGAAAAAGTCACCATGTTGGCCGACAAGGACTAGAAATTACCATGTTAATATAAAATGGAAAAGAGTCTGCGCCGTGAAATTTATAATGATCTACCGGCCCATATGACATTAAAGAGTCCATGTCAGATAAATAAGAAAATAAAATTTGAAGTTAAAAAATTAAAAATAAAATTATAGAGAACTAGAGTCCAAGTCAAATACAATAGATAAATGTCAAAATTAATAATTTTAAACTTAAAAATATACATCATTAAATTGTTTTGATGATATAATGGTCTATATAAAAAAGATACCAAGACTGATACTTAATAAATAATATATTCAGAATATAGTTGCCGTTAACAATATTTTAAACCATGGAGAAAAAGAGAAAACAATAATATTGTACACATTAATTGTTAACGGTGAAAACAATAAACTACGGGTGAAAAAGAGAAAAATCTGTTTAAACCATGGAGCAACTCCAAGTTATGACATAGTATTGACCAAAATCTTTTTCTATATTAAGGGGATCACTAGTAGATTTTTCTTCATCTTATTATGTCATGATGGCTTCGGCTCGAGAAACAAACACACCACACGCGTCTAGGCATATTCCTAGCATATTACCAGACAATTATCATAGGATGTGGCTAGCAACACTTAAGTTGCAAAGATTCCCTGTACCAGGCTTTTAGTGGTCCCTAGAAAATCAGCTTTTAAGATGATCTCTAGCAATTTTGTTCATAGTACACATTAATATTTAGCAGCCTGATGGGAAAACACACTTACTGATGTGTAGCTTACAAGCTTCCTGATCACCATGGTGTAACAATGATTCATAATTCACATGCTCAAATCGTGAGCTTAACCTATGCTTATATGGGACATGTGCTTCCTATAATAATGACAACTTACTTACAGGCTTTATCATCCTCATATATCAATAGAGGTGGATATAGGGTAAAATTTGAAAGAGGGCACATCCGCAGTGCTAACTAGTAATTTCGATCTACAAGGTGACGAACTGACGAGAGTCGCTAGACATGAAACATACAAGAATAACTAACGCACAAAAATTAAGGGTATGCTATTGTAGCATGGTGGTCTAGCCATATCATAGCCACCGCACATCATCCCAACTACCGGATCGTAGCAAGCAGAATATCACTGATGTTGTTCCAAGGCATGACAATCACCACAAGCAACGATGAGAAGCACTGAAAATAGTGATATATTGCTATGTGGCATTGTAATTAGTTGGTGATGGTCGAGAAAAGGATCAATAGATGATAATGTAATCACGACAAAGTGTTGATGCATTCCAGAACGAGGCATCGTTGTACATCTTCTAAGACCGCGGTATAACGGGCAAAGATCCTTGGCAGGAGAATTAGTAAAGAAGGGACAAGTACAAAGGAGAAGATTGTACCTAAGATAGTATGATACCATAAATTTATGGAGCCGTTGAAGGACCGAAACGGCGACCAGAGAGGGGGAGGGAGTGAATGGGAGCCGATAAAAATTTCTTTCCCAAATCCGGCTTTTTCCAAATCAACTCCAAGCCAATCCGACAATCTAGCCAAGATCACGTAGCTAGTGAGAAGCCACTGACCCTAGGAACTAGATCAATGCAGCGGAAAAAGATTCGAACAAAGCGAGCACAAGATGTGACCTCAACAGGAAGAGTTCTGCGGAAATTGTACAGGTCGATTGATCCGACCGAGCAAAAACCAGTCGATCGGATTTATCGCGTATGCTCCGATCGCAATCGTGAGAAAACCAGTGCAAAGTTCAGCGCTATTTACACAGGTCGATTGATCCGACCGAGCATGGAAAGCATTGGTCGGACTAATCACCTATGCTCCGACCGCTATCAAGTGAAACTGCTATTGAGTGAAAAATCAGCGATCGGATGATCCGACCGGTCGATCGGAGCTTTCAATCGAAATATCGATCTTCTACCAGAGACGTTGCGAGGCTGCGAGGTGGGGCGATCGATTGATCCGACCGAGCCAAGTATAACGGATCGGATCGATCGATCGACTCAGCAAAAACAGTCAACTTGAAAATGAATCTCACGAACGACCTGGCGGTCGATTGATCCAACCAAGCCAAGGAAAAACCGATCGGATCAATAGATCGACTCGAAACTGGTTAACTCGAAAACGAGTCTCCCAAATGACTTGGAGTCTTGAGACAAGATTTTGGGTAGATGAAATACATCTCAAGGAGAGGCTATGCCCTAAAGATCTTTGTCTCTAACTCGCTAGAACTCCCAGAATCTCAAATCTAAGGAAGAACACCAAGAACTCGAGTTCATCCCGAAAACCTCAAATCCAAAGCGATTCCTGGCGTTTGGAGGCAAGATATCACCATCAAAAGAGGCACAAGGCACTCATACGTGATTCCCCCAAAGAAATCCGAGAGAAAACACCCTAGGAAGTGAAGAACAAAAATCTCTCAAAAATAGCTTCGAAAATTCCTCCGAAAATAGGGAAAAGAAAAGAAGCTCGTGGATTCAAATCATGGCACAAAGATGAGCAGCACAAACTCAATCAACCAAGCATGAATTTACCTATGCAAACTATGAATGATTCAAAATAGTTCTAGGTGGAGAGGATGAAGGGAAAACTACAAGTCCAAAGGAAAACCAGAGAGATAACTAGAGAGGATGCAAAGAGATAGCAGCCACCAACCCCTAGGGGGTCTATTATATAGTCCAAGTGGTGGTGCTCTAAAGACTAAACTACCCCTAAGTGATACATACCCCTCAGGGGCAAATTTGACATTTGGTTTCAGATATTTTCCGGCTGGGACACCTTCCACCGCAAGCTAGCTTCCCTCCGACGCAAGCCTTGCAGTCACGCTGCGTGTCCTCCGGATCGAAGCTCCTCGATGCCGAACTTGGGCCTGGCTGGTCACCTCGGCCCAGCTGCCCAGACTTCGCCTCGTCGAGTCCTCGGGCTTGGTTTTGAGGCCCAAACTAATAAACCGTCCTCCTGATGATTTTGTGGCCAAATCACCAAACCCCGCGTACAAGCTTCGGTCATTAGCCGCTACCTTACACCGGCTTCATGTCCGCGTACGAGCTTCGGTTGTGAGCCGCTACCTCACACCGGAACCACGTCCCCTTGCTCGTTCTTGCACCATGTGAACCGCACTTGATCCATCTGGCCACCGGGTCCCTCGAACCAAGCCTACTTGTCTCTCCGCTCCTCGGAGGCCGCCATGGCTAAGTCCTTTCGCGCCTGTTGTCACACCCGATTTTCCACAGAAACCCGAGTGTCACCATATGTGTGCCCAGGAAGTCCACACAACACATATAGCTTACAAATATGGTATTACAGAGAACACAATGCTCGAATACAACAATTTACATCAGAGTTTACAGAAATTACACAGCGGAAGTCTATCTTACTGAACATTATCTTCTAGTCGAGCCTCAAGTCCACAGGGACACCGACTGGTTGACCACAGCTTAGATGTACGAAGGGTCTTCTAGTAAATCTTCAGCCACTGCCTCACAAGCTGCTCCTTCTGATTACCCGTCCAGGATTTTGTTGATTGAATGCAAGAGTAAGTATTCCATCATACTTAGCAAGTATAACATAGAGGTATGAAAGGCTTAAAAGGGCTTGACACGGTTGAACTGCATTTAGCATTTTAGTTGGTTCATTTTAACATTATCCACCTTACTACAAGTGTGAGCAACTCCCGGTTGTAAACCCATTAGTAGAGTGTAAGTATAATTACAGGAACAAACATCATCTTCATTAAGAGAGCCACTAATCAGAAAGGATCCAGACCGCTCGTGACCGTGAGCACGGCTATCATGATAGATTTACACTCTGCAGAGGTTTCGCCCTTTATCCAACCGTTAGCATAAAAGCTCAAAGAGCTTTCAACCCAACCACGCACGTATCCACACTTCCGAGGTGTGAGTGCATAGGGACGCTACTAAGGTTTTTCACTAGACACCCTAACAAGCACAGTAGCCGTTTTGGTCCAACTTGCAGCGCATGACCCCAAGGCATTGAGATTGACTTACGCCTATGGATAAACGCACCATAGGGGGATCAATAGCGTCCAGAGCGCGGGCATTGCCCTTTCGGCGCAACGTGTGGAGTTCCCATCACACAGGGACTCCCAGCACGGGACTGTGCCTAACGAGACATAGCCAACGGATCTCAGAGCGCAGGTGAGTCCGTCCTCGATGGATCAAGTCCATGCTTGCACCGCAAGCTCCCCACATACGCCTTTCGGTAACCACTGGCAAGCTAGAGACTGTACGAGCTACTTGACCAAGACCAGAGCCATAATAGTTCCGGCGGCGGCGACTGGTTCCTGGGTTGCCGCTTTCCGAACCGGACCTTACAGAGAGACACTAGAGCATTCACGAAGCAAAGCTCTAGCTCTCTGAACCATGTTGCTAAAAAGCAAGTTTTACCATCATGTTGAAGTGAACCTTTAAATCAATATTAACACTTAAATAAAGGTGACAGTAGCTGCGCTTAGCAAAGACTACCCATAAATGCATAAACCCGGGGTGTCAAGGGATTGGGTATTAAAACTAGGATCAACCTTAAGGTAATCATAATTAGACACATGCAAGTATGAAACAATTAATTTCAAAGGTGCGTGGGAAGCAAGGTTGTCCATGCTATACTTGCCTTAAATCCAATTAATAATTGCTCCGGATCTTCAGCTCTTGTTGTTCGACATCCTCGAACGAAGTTCCTTCTTCTACTCGTAGCAATCATCCGAAGCAATCACTCTAGAGCAAACATACAAGCAACAAACAGAGACAACTAAGAACAATACATTAATCAAAAGAAAGGCTTTGAAAGAATGTTCTAAACGACAGGGCTCGATCGAAGGACACGCGACCGCGAAGAAACGCTTAAGGCGGACTACGGGTGAGAAGAAACAACTATCGAAAGATTTGATCATGCAAGACAAGAACTAGGTGCTTTGTTTATTTTAATTAAGAAAACATAATGTAAAGGATATTTCAGAGAAGTACCCTATGTTATAATTAGTCCACTTCATATTCATTTTTAGAAAGACGGTGTAAAGCCTAGTCATATTTTATTTAGAGATGTTTATGTATACGTTATGCAAATTAAACCTTTAATTTAGAAATAAAGCACATGCGATCATCTAAGTGTAGGAGTTTATATCTCGAGTTCAACTAAGCCAGTTATAGTAGGGAACACATTTATGTTGATATTAATCATATTATCTTTTTTGTGAAAATCGAGATATAACCTATATAACTTTTATTTAGAAAATCAAATGTGATATATATATTAATCAAATTTAACATTTAATTTAGAAACACCGAGGTGTAGCTCTAATTGAATTTTATTTAGGAAACACAATTAAGTAGCTTTAGTCAAATAAACATTAATTATGAAAGACCGATATGTAAACCGAATTTGCTTTTAGTAGGAAAAGGCATTCGATTTGGTATTAATCAAATTAATTCCAAATTAAATTATAAAAGAAAGTTTCATGGTAAACAGCTCCTCTAACATATGCTTTATGTTATTACGAACCTAACGCAACTTGAACGGATCAAAACGGAGCTAAAACGTGGAATCTATGGGCATTTAAAGGTTACAAGGACCTAGTCGCGATTAACTATAGCCAGCAGGGGCTAGCAGAGAAGTTTCACGTCACTCAGCAAATAGTCACCGTGAATATGCAAAACTCCAGGGTTAGATCTGCAAAACTGCAGAGCTCGGGCTAGGTTGAAAGGATGTAGGTCTTGCAGGGGGTTTTCTGAGAATGTTTGAAGACACAAAGAATCTCTTGAAATTACAGACTTAACAGGGGGCCAAACTGCAAAAAGTCAGCTTCTTCTCCCACAGCCATGGCAGGCGGGCTGCAGTCTGGGCGTCGGCCTCACCGGTGTTACAGGCGGTACGGGGTTCGATTGAGTTGGGGGATATGGAGAGGGGGTCGAGGGGGTCCCGGAGATGTGCTCACCGGTGGCGTAGGACGACGAAGGCGGCCGGAATCGGAGGAGAGGCGGCGGTCGACAGCCGGCTCGGGTTTCTCACATGGCGGCGGCTTTCCGGTGCCATGGCGGGGTCGGCGAGTGGCAGCGGAGGTGCGGCTCGGCGACGCGGTTCTTGTGGTGCCCTCGACTCGGCCCGACGGGCAACGGAGGCGGCGGAAGGGCAGCGAAGGCTGGTGGCGGCGCACGGCTCCGGCCGGGATTCCGCGGTGGCGGCGGCGCTACGCGAGCGAGGAAGGGGGCGGCGGCGGCAGGGTCAGCAGGGGCACGCGGGCGAGGGCACGGCGGCCTTTATAGGCGCGCAGCCCTAGGATGGCCGACGCGGAAGCCGGGGAAGGCCGGCGGCGGCGGCCTGCTGAGCGCCCAGCTGGGCCTAACGGGCCGGGGCGGGATTAGCGGGTCGGGTCGGGCTGGGGTGGCTCGGCCCGATCCGTTAGGGTTAAGGATTTTTCTTTTTATTTTCTGGATAATATATTTTATGTGAAAAAACAAATCTAGAAAATTCCAGAAAATGTTTTTAAAGCACGAGAAAATCCAGAAAATTCTAGGAAAATTCCCAGAGGCAGATTGGGACACGAGGAGTCCGAATAAAATATCAAGAGCTCATGAAAAGGACTTTAGAGCCTTCTATTAAAAAGAAAGAGCTCTAGGAAAAGGAGAATTAAATTCCGGAAAAGTCCAGAAAATTCCCGGAAGAACCTAGACGTCGCGTAAACGCATTTTAAAAGCTGTGCACTCATGAAACACCAAAATGCATCAGCATGAATGCAACACACATAACAAACGTATTTAATTTCAAAAGAACAACCAATTGTTTTTCTTGCACTTAATTCCCTGTAAAGCGAATAAATGTTGGAAAAAGTTTTAAAATTATGAGAAATCATTGTTTAATTTTTCTTTCTAATCACATCCTGAAATTCAACAATTTCAGGGTGTGACACCTGTTCTTCACCTGCACCAATGCAATCAAGCCGCATTCTACACCTGCAATACTTGAGCCAAGGGAAACGTCAATCCACACCACGTTGTCAATCACTCATCACACCAGGAAGCGACCATCCACCGGTCCTCGGACACACCGGGTCCTCAATCTCCCCTTGATGAGTGAATTGGCAACACACACATATTAACCATAAAGATTAAAAGAAAAGGAAAAGAAATCGAAAAACAAGACTCAAGCAAGTGACTAAAAGCAAGAACAAGCCAAGAACAAAGTCACTTCGCAAGAGAAAGCTCCAGAAACGCCGACCCTTCAAGAAGAAGCGAAAGGGCTCAACACCATCGGCAAAAGAGCAAAACCACAAATCACAAATCACAAATCTCAACTCACAGCACTCCCCCTGCAAAGATGCAACTCCCCCTGAACAAGTGAACTTGTGCGTGCTGCGAAAACTTTCAAAATCTTTTTTAGAAATTCTGCAGAAATTCTTCCCCTTTCCAAATGCTCCAGAAATTCTCCCCCTTGTTGACAATGCACAAATCAAGGCAAAAATGTACAAAATGCAACTACAAGCTTCTCAAATATACAATGAGCAATACAAAGTGCTAAAAGTTAGAGAAGAGGCAAACTAGATAGTTCATCATGTCACACGGGCATTGCCATCAAGAAGGTAAAGACATATAACCAATTGACAAAGCCATGATCAAGTTGTTCAAATTTATCAAAAATGTCACCACATGAGCAAAGTCCTAAACATGGATCATTCAAGCACACATGAACTTCATCTCACCAAGATTATGAAAGGACAAGCATTCTTGACAAAAGATCATTACAAACGCCCAAATTCTATCTCATCTCATGTCAAAACACGGAGCCATGTGTTCACTTCTCAAGGGAGACTTCTCCGGCAAACAACATGCAACCGCTTAGCACCCATGTGTGCAAGTGTGTGCAATGGTGAAAGCATAGAGACAGGAGCATAATTTTCAGCAAGTATATCTTTTTCTCATCTTTCTTCTTTCAAGCATAGACATCTCATTTTTCAAGTTTGTTCAAATTAAGCATGGTACATGAAATGTCTTTGCGACAAAAAGAAGCTTATGCTCCTCAACAAGAGAAAGCATGGGCTAAACATTTACAATGACAAAGGTCTTTGACCCAATTGAAAAGAATATCATACCCTAACATGATCTTAAGCAGGATAAAGTCATTTCAGCTCAAACAAGACATGCAAAGGCATTTACTCATGGGTGAAAGAGTTTAAGTTCAGTTTGTCAGTTTAACTCAAAAAGAAGACTATCTCAAGAGAATATATATCAAAACCATCAAGAGCATAGCCATCCATACAAGCAATCCCTAGCCAGCCTGCCTAAACTCTAAAATGTAGCAAATTGTAGTAATCACTGCATATAGGAGAAGCTCATCCTAAGATATGAAACAAATGCAACATGATATATCACAAGATGCAAAGATGAAAACTATACATCAAGATACAAAGATGGTACAATAGTATACATATGCTACAAGAGAAGCCTCCAAAACTCAGCTTAGAAAACCGCACACACACCAAGTTTTCCTCGCAAGCGGGTGAAGGTAACTTGGTCAAGTGGCTTAGTGAAAATGTTTGCAAGCTGGTTTTGGGTAGAAACATGAGCAAGCTCGATATTTCCTTTCTCCACATGATCTCTCAGGAAATGGTACCTCACTTCTATGTGTTTGGTTTTGGAATGAAGCACAGGATTTTTGGCTACGCTTATGGCACTGGTGCTATCACAAAGAAGTGGTACATGGGACATGTCTAAGCCAAAGTCTCTCAAGGTGTAGGTGATCCAAAGCAACTGAGAACAACAGCTAGCAGCAGCAACATACTTGGTTTCTGTGGTGGATTGGGCTACACTAGACTGCTTGCGAGAAGACCAAGACACAAGAGACGAACCAAGAAACTGACACTGACAAGAAGTAGACTTACGATCAACACGACACCCAGCAAAATCAGCATCAGAAAAACCATGGAGTGCAAGTGTGGAATCAGCAGAATACCAAAGACCCAGCTCAGGAGTAAACTTGAGATACTTGAAAATCCGCTTGACGGCCTGATGATGTGAAGTCCACGGTGAAGCCTGAAAACGAGCGCACAGACACACGCTGAACTGTATGTCCGGCCTCGTCGCCGTCAAGTAGAGAATGGAGCTGATCATGCTCCGGTACTCCTTCTGGTCCACTGGTTCTCCGTCCTCATCCGCATCCAAGGCTGTAGTTGTACTCATCGGTGTAGTCATCGGCTTGGAGTCGCTCATGTCGAATTTCTTGAGAATGTCCTTCGTGTACTTGCTTTGGTGCACGAACGTCCCGTCCTTGGTCTGCTTGATCTATAGCCCGAGAAAGAACTGTAACTCTCCCATCATCAACATCTCAAATTCTCTGCTCATATCCTCTGCAAACTTGGCAACAAGACTGTGAGAAGAGCCACCAAAAAATGATATCATCCACGTAAATCTGAACAATTAAGAGATCATTGCCATTTCTCAACAAGAAGAGCGTCTTATCAACCTTTCCCATCACAAACCCCTTGCTAAGCAAGAACCCCCTCAACCTACCATACCACGCTCTGGGTGCTTGCTTTAGGCCATATAAAGCTCGGTGGAGTTTGTATACTCGGTGTGGGTATCTCTCACTCTCAAAACCCGGGGGCTGCCTCACATACACTTCTTCCTCAATCACCCCATTCAGAAAGGCACTCTTCACGTCCATTTGGTACAATTTGAATCCTTTAGCAACAGAGAATGCTAGAAGAATTCGAATTTCCTCCAAACGGGCAACAGGAGCAAAGGTCTCCTCATAATCTATCCCCTCCTACTGCGAAAACCCCTGAGCAACCAATCTCGCTTTGTTTGTCACAATCTCACCACTCTCATCCATCTTGTTTTTCAACACCCACTTGGTTCCAATAGGATGAAAATTTGGAGGTGGTTCTACTAACTCCCACACTTGGTTTCTCTCAAAGTTTTCAAGCTCTTCATGCATGGCATTGACCCAGTCAGAATCAGATAAAGCGTGTCCAACATTTTTGGGCTCGAAAGACGCAACAAAAGCAGAATAAGCGAAATGAGAGATGTTCTGTGACCTCGACCGTGTAGTACGTTCATCCAAATCACCTATGATCCTTGAAGGTGGATGATTCTTCTGTACCAGCCGGGGAGCTTCTCGCCTCAAGATTGTCTCCCGCTCAACATCAGCTTCCACTTGAACTCGATCGTGTGCGCGACTCGACGAAGGTGTAGCAGAGGGGCCGTCGTTGAGCGTCGTGGTAGTAGTGGAAGTAGAAGGTACAAGCTCTCCACACGGTGCACGATTCTCCTCATCATCTTCTTCATCAAGCTGTTCTTCTTCAAAGATAGACTGTCCCAACTCGTCATCACCTGCACACTCAAAGACAGAGGAGCTACACGGAATGGTCTCGTCAAAAGTGACTTCGCAAGTCTCCATGATTTGGTTAGTCTCAAGATTGAGCACACGATATGCTCGAGAATGATTAGCATAACCAAGAAAAATTCCATCCATCGAACGAGACTCAAACTTGTCCAAATTTCCTTTCTTAATAATGAAACACTTGCAACCGAAAACCCGAAAGTGACTCACACGTGGGAAACGACCATGGAAAAGCTCATAGCAAGTTTTCTTCTTGAAAGCATGAAGGAAAATACGATTTGAAACATAACAAGCTGTGTTTACCGCCTCGGCCCAATATTTCCTAGGAGTCCTATGCTCATCTAGCATCGTCCTTGTGACACCCCGTTCTTTTAAAAAGCATTTAAAGTACATTTTAAATATTTCCCTTAATTAAATATAGTTCCCTTATTCCTCTCCTAATATTCAAATATATTTTCTAAACAAAGTCATGCATTTAATCTTGACATGTGTGTTGCATTTGAGTGCTTTAGAACCCTCTCGAAATCTCTAAATTCCGAAGGGTGGAAATTCCTCCAAGTCTCCCTTTCTTTCCAATATTTAGGTTTAATATTCAAATCTAATTTGAATATTAGCTTCCGATATCAAATCTCCCCAAAATTATTCTAAAATTATCTCCTTCAAGCCCATCCCAAAGTCTCATTTGAATCCGAATTTACATTCAAATTCGAACCTCAAATCCTTTTCAAATAATTGAGAAACTCCTTTTATTCACTAACGGGCCACAACCGTTCTTTTCCCTTGCAGCCCAACTACAAAGTCTAACCTTCCCCCCCACCTTCTCTTTTTCTGGCCGGAACCCGAGGCCCAGCCGCTCCTCCTCCGCGGCCCGGCTCCCCCTTCCAGCCCAGCTCCTAAGTCCACAAACCACCCCTAAACTCAACCCTCACCTCCTTCCCCCTTCCTCCTGCCGGCCCAACTCGCCTCCTCAGCAAAGCGCAACGGCGCCTCCTCCAGCCAGCCCACACGCGCCCCCCTGGCCCAGTCACCCCCCCCGCCGCCGCCGCGCTTCCCTGGCCCGCGCGCTCCCTCCCCGCCAGGCCGGCCGCGCGCGCGCCAGCCGCGGCCCACTCTCTCGCGCGCCCCCACGGCCCGGTTCGCGTTCCCCCCCCCGGCCTGGTCTCCTGGCCCGCGTGCCCCGCCGCCAGCAGGCCGCGGCCTAGCAGGCCGGGCGGCCCACGCGCGCACGCCTCGCAGGCCGCCGGCCTAGATGGCCGCGCGCCTCCACTGGCAGCCCAGCAGGCCCGCGTGCCCCTTCGTTTCCCTGACCTAGCGAGCAGCGCCGCCGCCTCCATTGACTCCGCCGCCGGCGCCGCCGCCGCCACATGGCGCCGCCGCTCCATCTCGCCGTGCGCCACCAGACCTCGTCGTCGGAGACCTCCTCACCTCCCTCTACCCATTTTGCCCCTTCACCTCGGCTCCCGCGCGCCTCGGCCCCGGCCGGCCGGCTGCCATGGCTGAGTGCGCCAAGGGCGCTGCACGGCCACGTCGGGCAGCCCCTGCCCGCGTGCCACGCGGCCATGCCGCCCAACCACCAGGCGCCACGCCCCCGCCCTTGCCTCGCTCGACCACCAGCCGAGTGCCACGCCGCGCCCCGGCCCTGCTGCCTGCACGCGCTGACGCCAGCAACAGCCTCGCCGGCCTCGCATAGAAACCACGCAGCCAGCGCCGGCGCCCTCCCTCCGCTCGCCTATAAAAGGGCAGCGAGGCCCTCCGTCCCGGGCCGCCCCTCACGCAGAGAGCAGAGCTCTCCGGCGCCCGTGAGAGTGAGAGCTGGAGCTCTCACCGGGAGCGCAGGAGGAGCTCGGCTCTCACATGCGATAACACACGCACGAGAGCGCAGCTCTCTATACACTGCGGAAGCGCTGCCCATTTACGCAATAGAAAAGGTGCCCCACCTGCTGCTCTGCTCTGCTCCCGGGTACGTCCGAAACAGTCCACCCCACCGGCTAAACCCCTCCTAAGCCCCGTCGTCCTATCTATTAATTATTATTAAATAATTAATAGATAATCCATCAACAAATCCATCCGGATCCGTAGGTACGTTCCGGAATATCTATCTTCCATTTCTCTTTCTAATCTATAGGCATTGATTGATTTATTGATGTTATTTTATGTGTTTTATTGTTCGATAGCTTGACCGGGCCCAACGAGACGCCGGAGCTCCAGAAGGCCCGAAGCCCCGCCCGGTCAACATACAGTTCACACCCGCGTACGGAACGTCTAAGGACCGACAATGAAGGCAAGTCTCACCAATAATATCACCCAAATAATTAAAGTTTACTATTCCTGCAGCATAAGCGATGAGGGGGCATCATGTGGGTGGATGCCTGGCCCCGCCGTAGAGATGCTTTAAGATTGGGAGTGGAAGGATGGCCTCGCTATGAGGGTCCTAAGAGCCGCTCTGATCTCAGCTAAGGAACGGTTCATGGGAGAGTCTTTCTAGTGCCTAGTACAACCCCGCATGCCAAAAAGGCACAGCCTACGGGAGTGCCTATTTATATGAGGCCTTGATTCACACCCCACCAGCGGAACTTAGTAACCCAGCCCAAGGAGCCGTATGATTGGTGTAGAGTGCCGACCGGCGAACTGGGTAGCGCCTGGTGCCGAGTCGGGCACGCACCAAGTCGGGAACGGGTATGCTGGAGACAGCCCCAGGCAGAGGACTGGGACTGGGCGGCACGGGTCGACTAGGATACAGGGTCGGAGACCCTGAGGGCCGAGGGCCCTAATTAATACGCGCACAGACCCGGGTCAACATCCGCGAGGCGGATGATTAGTGGCCCCTGCTTAGCCCCCAGTATTATCTGTGGCTAGGCCTAGGGAATGCTGACCAGCGATGGTCACCGGTGGGTACGAGTCTAGTAGGGCAGTACCCGCCTTGACGAAGGTAGGGACTGACCGAATGCGGGGTAGATAAGTACGACCTCTGCAGAGTGAAAATCTATCTTGATAGCCGTGACTCCGGAATGAGTCCACTTAGTCAAAGCCCCCACCGATTAGATTTACTTTCTTGCATGGGGAACCCGGACGGCAGGAGTGCCGATGACTGGGTTCTAGGGTTAATGTCGGAACTGGCAGTAAAGAAATGCCCCTCCAGGCCCAACCTTTACATTCTTTTAATTTATAATTATATTATTGAATTTGTGAGATTTAGTGAGTATTCAACTCTGAATACTCACTCTTGCTTTCATTGTCATACAGGTTAGAACTCCAGGGCTGTGAGGTGCTACAGCTCATTCCAACTGAGGAATGAGTGCCCGCCCACGCTCCGCTAGTTTAAAACGGTATAAAGTTATTTTAACTTATACGTTATTTACCGCTTCCGACACTAACCTGTGTCGAAATCCGTATCAGCGTACTGATCCAGGGACTGATACGGGTGGTCGAGGGACGTCCTGGTCAAGGGGTCCCCACAGGGTGGTATCAGAGCCGTAAATAAATTCTTAGCACCATATAAGGTAGCCCATACGCATTAGGAACCCTCAAACCTTCTATTCTTTTCACTTTTTTCGAAAATTGCTGAAAAATTCTTATTTCGTGCCCTGAATTCCCCTTACCTTATGCTTAACCCCCAATCGTTACTCTGGCAAAATAGGATCATGAGAATGAAATTTGGGAGATGATCCGTAATATGGAAAATCATGAGATGGATGATTTGCCGAGAAGCAAATGCCGCCGGAGTAACTAGAAATCGAGCAAAAATAATAATGAGTTTTATATTGGAAATAAACCTATGACCTTATAGTAACGTATTTTTGATTGAATAATGTTTGATTAAACTCCGGATAATAGTTTTCCCCTTTCCATATAATAGATATGGATTTGATTGGTAGTTGATTGTAGAAATGCGTGAATAGATCCGCTCTTTCCTTTAAAACCTAAGGATTATCCATAGCCCTTGTCTTTCTAACATCATCGGTTCAAGCCAAGGTTCAGAATGAAGAAAGTTTCTGAAAAATAATTCTACGTGTCTGATATGGAATACGGAATCTAATCCTCTTAAGCGGGGTCGATTCCGAAGTTATCAAGACATTATACTCGGAAAACCGCAGAAGAATCAGTTAACGTGAGCCACGACCTACCGATCTCAGGGAAATACAGAATAATCACAGAGATAGTGTAAACCAAGTTTATACTATGAATGTGACAAAGACAGAATCCCTGAGTAAAATCTTGGAGCAGAAATCTGTGAAAGCTGAAGAAACCAATAAAGAAGATATAAGGATCACCGTTAGAAACCTCGACCCTAGGTTCTACGATCCTTGAATTCTCCTCCAACAAATAAACATCTACCCTTATCCATACCAAGGCCAATTCCATCCACCATAAACATCTCCGGATTGGCCATCATCCTTCCTTGAATCAAGACTGACGATAATCATATTTCCGAAATCCCCGTCATTCCTGACACCATCTCTCCATTGATTTTCCTCAGCTTCTAGAAAATTCCAGTTCGTCAACCCCATACCTTCGGAATCTCAATACCGCTTTCATCCAGCCCACTTTCATAAAGATTTTCACAGGAATAACCAAACCCCCCCGCCTATTCTTCAACATAATTCCCGATGAAACCAAAACCACCAATCGTTTCTACCAACTCCTCGATAGCCTTTCCTAGAATCCAAGAACCAGCTAAATCTAGTCCTTCGCAATTTGAAAATACCGATGCACACCGACAATCCTTTCGAAATCGGCCACGCCCTGCAACTCACCCGAGAAACCTCCACCCATTTTCCACCACATCGACATCACTAGAGAAATCAATATGTCTCCATCCTCTCTCTAGTAAACACTTTCTTTCCAACCCCCAGTACCATCGAGCCTCCAAAAGAAATCAACATGAGTCCACCATCAATAATCCCTGACCAAGTTCATCCTCCCAACAACCAAAAAGAAACCTCGTGCATTTATCACCTCGACCCCCACTTCACCCCATGTACTCGCTTCCAAGATATTACAAGAAGCATGCTTTCATATACTCGTAACCGATACTCTACCAAAATATCTTGGCCACCACAAGAACCCACAATCTTTCTTTACCAGGAAATCATCTTGTTTCCTGGCAGATCATTGAGGCATGCAAGCTTCAATGAGCCTGCCCTTATTCGTCATCTATCCACGAGAACCTCACCACCATCCCGAGAATATTACCCATCCCAACTCGATAACCATAGTCATTCACCCATCTATTCTCCGCCATTAGAAATAAATAATCCCAGTTCTTATAGATCACTGAGGCATGCAGGTTTCTTTAAGAAACATGCTCCTCAGTCACATCCTTTTCCCTCCGTAACCCAGAATTCCCTAGACCGTCCCTAAAATTACCCCGTCACTATTTTCGGCAACTGCCACCACTCCACCATTTTTTCTTAGTCACCACAGTTATACCCTTGCACCCTTGAGATCCACTACGATCGTCACCTCACTCCGGAACAAGACGTATCTTCAGATGTCTAGTAGAATCATTCCCTTGTATCCTATTAACAGAGTGGTTAAACCAGGCTCACTCCCTTGGATCAACCACTCTAGTCTGACATTCCAGAAACAAACCACCCAACCTTAACGACTTCCCTAGAAAATCCAAGACAAACCGTCTAAATAGAGGAAACATAAGGAATAAATCTTAGTGGAATAATTGGGTAATTTGGCAGAAGAATCACCACACAAAAAATTGGAAACCAAACTCCACTAAGAAAGATTAGCGAACCCGCCAACCCAAGGTTCAGAACCATCTGTCCATTCGAGGAAACACTTCTCGATACCCAGAAGAATCACCATACCAAATTTTCTGGTGAGAAGTGGTCACCCAAGTTTCCTACCCTAAATTCCCTTCTTCCCCGTCTAGTAATCCCGAAACGATTACCAGATTCCTTGTAACCCTAGCTAGGATCAAAACCTTTCCCGAACCTAACCACTCTAGACGAAGCAAGGTTATTAAGAAGAGAGCTACAATGAAGATAATTCTAATAATCAAGAATAGGACATTTAAATAAGTAGTAAGATCTCACGAGGACATATCCGAGTAAAGGAAAAGCTTGGATAAGAAGTTTGGACGGAAACCCTAAAGAAGATATGGAAACCCGAGGTTTACATTCCAAAAAGTAATTTGAGAAATCCATTCGGAAGGAAAATCTCAGATTACGATCAAGGAAATCCTGAGTTAATCCTTTAAGTGGGGTAGTAACCCAAACCAAAGAAAAGGTTTTTGACCTCAAGAACTTGAGGATTAAAACAGCTCAGGAAAAGTATTTCATCGAGTCACCCCAGGTCCGGCAGAAATTAATTGGATGCATTCGGGAATAATGGCAGTAACCCTCGACAATCGTACTCCCACACCTGGAAATGAGAAATATAAAGAGAAGAATTTCTAAAGATTAGAAGGAAGAAGAAATCCTTTTTAATAAAATATCGGAAATTCTTATCGGCACCGTAAGTTAGAGAAATACTAGAAGAAACCTTAGTCTTTCTTTCTAGCCCTAAAATCTCGGGACGAGATTTCTTTAAGTGGGGTAGCCCTGTGACACCCCGTTCTTTTAAAAAGCATTTAAAGTACATTTTAAATATTTCCCTTAATTAAATATAGTTCCCTTATTCCTCTCCTAATATTCAAATATATTTTCTAAACAAAGTCATGCATTTAATCTTGACATGTGTGTTGCATTTGAGTGCTTTAGAACCCTCTCGAAATCTCTAAATTCCGAAGGGTGGAAATTCCTCCAAGTCTCCCTTTCTTTCCAATATTTAGGTTTAATATTCAAATCTAATTTGAATATTACCTTCCGATATCAAATCTCCCCAAAATTATTCTAAAATTATCTCCTTCAAGCCCATCCCAAAGTCTCATTTGAATCCGAATTTACATTCAAATTCGAACCTCAAATCCTTTTCAAATAATTGAGAAACTCCTTTTATTCACTAACGGGCCACAACCTTTCTTTTCCCTTGCAGCCCAACTACAAAGTCTAACCTTCCCCCCCCCCACCTTCTCTTTTTCTGGCCGGAACCCGAGGCCCAGCCGCTCCTCCTCCGCGGCCCGGCTCCCCCTTCCATCCCAGCTCCTAAGTCCACAAACCACCCCTAAACTCAACCTCACCGTCCTTCCCCCTTCCTCCCACCGGCCCAACTCGCCTCCTCAGCCCAGCGCAACGGCGCCTCCTCCAGCCAGCCCACACGCGCCCCCCCGGCCCAGTCACCCCCCCCCCGCCGCCGCCGCGCTTCCCTGGCCCACGCGCTCCCTCCCCGCCAGGCCGGCCGCGCGCGCGCCAGCCGCGGCCCACTCTCTCGCGCCCCCACGGCCCGGTTCGCGTTCCCTCCCTGCCTTGTCTCCTGGCCTGCGTGCCCCGCCGCCAGCAGGCCGCGGCCTAGCAGGCCGGGCGGCCCACGCGCGCACGCCTCGCAGGCCGCCGGCCCAGATGGCCGCGCGCCTCCACTGGCAGCCCAGCAGGCCCGCCTGCCCCTTCCTTTCCCTGACCTAGCGAGCAGCGCCGCCGCCTCCATTGACTCCGCCGCCGGCGCCGCCGCCGCCGCATGGCGCCGCCGCTCCAGCTCGTCGTGCGCCACCAGACCTCGTCGTCGGAGACCTCCTCACCTCCCTCTACCCATTTTGCCCCTTCACCTCGGCTCCCGCGTGCCTCGGCCCCGGCCGGCCGGCTGCCATGGCTGAGTGCGCCAAGGGCGCTGCACGGCCACGTCGGGCAGCCCCTGCCCGTGTGCCACGCGGCCATGCCGCCCAACCACCAGGCGCCACGCCCCCGCCCTTGCCTCGCTCAACCACCAGCCGAGTGCCACGCCGCGCCCCGGCCCTGCTGCCTGCACGCGCTGACGCCAGCAACAGCCTCGCCGGCCTCGCGTAGAAACCACGCAGCCAGTGCCGGCGCTCTCCCTCCGCTCGCCTATAAAAGGGCAGCGAGGCCCTCCGTCCCTGGCTGCCCCTCACGCAGAGAGCAGAGCTCTCCGGCGCCCGTGAGAGTGAGAGCTGGAGCTCTCACCGGGAGCGCAGGAGGAGCTCGGCTCTCACATGCGATAACACACGCACGAGAGCGCAACTCTCTATACACTACGGAAGCGCTGCCCATTTACACAATAGAAAAGGTGCGCCACCTTGTCGGTGATATTATCTCCGGCAGTCTTCCACGGGGTAGCCCACGGAAGTGATTTGTATTGCAGGGAAGATCGCAAAGATCGGAAGCAAGATGGTTAGGTTGGACAGACACAGGGGTTTAGACAGGTTCGGGCCGTCGACTCGACGTAATACCCTACATCCTGTTTTGGGGTGTTGTATTGCGTGGGATTCGCTATGAGTTGAGATGTGGTGAGTTGAGTTGTTTTGGAGGGGGTCCCTGCCCGCCTTATATATCGGAGGGCAGGGTTACAAGTCGGTTTGTAGCCGATCCTATCTCTAAGGATCCTTTCCTTCTTTACAATAATTCCTATTCCAACTAGAACTTCTCCTTCCAGATCCTTCCTTCGTGCGCCGACTTGTCCCGCACGTCTTCAGGTCCAGAACGGTGGGCTGGGCCGCCCCCTTTTGGTGGGCTGCCAGGCTTGCTCGTGAGGTACCCGGGTACTACATCCCCCACAGTAGCCCCCGAGCACTTCTTGGCCGATCGTTGGCTGTAATTGATTTATCTTTTCTTGCATGATCCGAGTGCTCTCAAGTTGTCTAAGACCTCATCCGAGTGATTTCGAAGAAGATCCGAGTGGTTTCGAGGAAGATCTGAGTGCATGATCAGACGTTCCTGAAAACAATTCTTCAATTATTGCCATAGTGAGGGGAAGGAGTGCTCTTTTTCACGACGCGACAGCGAAGTGAATACACTTAGCCCCCGGGCTTTGGGAAATTTTAGTATGAAATTGACCAAAGGTCTTCAACTTTTCTCCATCTATATCTTGATCTTTAATGGTGTGCACCTCCAGGTGCACCCATTGGGTGTAGCCCCCGAGCCTTGAGCAGAATAGAATATTCTGGTCGAGGGTCAAAAATAAAATATTATGAATCTCTTTTTGAACTTAATCCATCAATGGTGTGCACCTCCAGGTGCACCCATTGGGTGTAGCCCCCGAGTCTTGATTCGACTCGGCACGATCGTGTCAAGACTCTTAAAGCCGTGGATCCTGACTGAACTTTTCAGCCCCCATGCCTCTGGGCATGGATTTCGGATAATCTTCTCCTTCTGGGGCTTTTTTGTTTCCCCTTTTTAAGGATTCTGTTCTCAAGTTCTTTGAACTCGGCATGACTCCCGAGTCGTGTCCCACGACCCAGCTTGACCATATGGTAAGCCACCTTCTCGCAAGATTTATACTTGTCAGCACTTGACCCAGACTTCTGAGCGAATTTAGCGATAGTATCGCATGCCTTATGTAAAAATCAATTGCAAGGATATAATATTAATTGCAAAAGCAAATCTGGCCGTCGACTAATTTTAGCCGCACGACCGAGTGGTTTCTGCCCCTGAACACTAGCTCAGGAACCCACAAATTTGTTAATGTAACAGAACCGAAAGGTCGTGCTATATTTCAGCCCATTTAGGCCCATCAATCCCGTAAAGTCCGCTGCTTCCTAGGGAAGCTTAACGGTTGCCTTACTGAAGCCAAAATATCACGAGATATCGCGACTCCTTACCGCATCTTTGAATTCAAAGCGACGGGACGTGCCTGCGTCGGTTGAGTTCCCGAGACACGCATCACGCCGCGCGCGGGAGGAACGGTTCATTCCATTATAAGCCATCCCCGCCGCAATCTTCTTCCTTTACTCGCCATTTACCTTCCCAGCGCTCAAGTTCTCCTCCACGCGCGAGAGCAAACCCTAGATCCATTCCCGCAACTTCCATCCTCAATCCTCAACCCCCGCTCGTTGCCATGGCGCCGAAAAGGAGGGAAGCCCCGAAGCGGAAGGAGAGGTCGCCGGGAAGGGCTCGGTCGGTCAAAGCCAAGGCCGCCACCGAAGTCGCCGTGGACCGCTCCGCCGAGTGGAGGGAGTCCATCACCACCACCAGGCGCCTCGAGCAGCACGTCGTCGACGGCATCCTCCCAGACCAGCAAACCGCCGAGTGGCGCGCAGCCTCCGGTGAGTCTTTCCCCACCCCAAATTCCTCTGATTTGGTGGTGTTCGAGTCTTTCTTTCTGCGCGGCTTTGGCGTGCCCGCGCATTCTTTTCTCCGCGGGCTGCTGCATTTCTATGGGATCAGTCTCTGCGCACTGAATCCCAACTCTATTCTTCATATCGCCATCTTCATCAACCTCTGTGAGACCTATCTTGGGATAGAGCCTCACTTCAATCTTTTTCTTCACCTTTTTCTCTTGAAACCTTACCCTGGAACCGAGTGCCCGCGAGTAGTCGGAGGCGCCGGATTCCAACTTCGTGAGGGTCGAACCCGGGAGTATTTTGATATTCCTTTTCTTACCTCCAACAAAGGGTGGCAGTCCGAGTGGTTTTACGTAGGAAACCATTCCCCTGCCATTTCCCCTGAAATCGATTCACGTCCCGTTCCCTCCCAGTCCTGGACTGCTCTTCCCAAGGAGAGTGAGATGAACGAGGTTCGGGAATTGCTGGGTCTCATAGCCCAGTTGAAGGACAGAGGGTTGACTGCCGTAGGAGTGGCAGCCAACTTCGTGCTGCGCCGGATCCAGCCCCTCAAGCAGCGGGCTCATCCGGCGTATGAGTACTACGCTGAGGGGGACAACACGCGTGAAGCCCCCGAGCGTGTTGACAAGGTCCAAGCCGCAGCTCGGCTTGGCAAATTCTTCGTGTCAGGGACTTCCCTGCGGACTACTGATTGTCCTCCGGCGTACAACTTATCGAATCCACGCCCTGAGGTATTTAACCAGTCTGTTGGTATTTTATGTTTCAATTCCACCCATTGGGTGTAATCTTAGTAAAGAACTGAACCCAACTTTTGCAGGGTCGAGCTGCCTTTGTATCTCTCCCTCCTTTGCCTGAGATGCCAAAGGGAGTGGATCAGCCGGCTCGGCGCAGAGCCGGTGATGTTGAAGAAGCAGTCGGAGGAAGTGAGAGTGACCTGCATGACTCTGATATCACTCTGTTGTCCTCACCTTCTGACCTGCATCTCCGAGTGGTGGGAAGGCTGCCCCTGTCCCGAAGAAGCGGAAGATTTCAACGGGGATCGTGATTGGGGATGCGCCGAGCTGTCGCCAACTCCTCCTTTCCGAGTCATCTGACTCGGATGAAGACGAAGCTGGTGGTGCCGAGTCGTCAATCCCGCCCCCAATTATCCGCTCGGAGCAGTCGCCCCTTGCAATAGTACCTCTGAGTGCTGCAAGTCCGAGGGACCTTCCTTCCCCCACTCGGAAAGGAAAGCGCCCGAGAATGCGCGTATCTACTCTGTAAGTATCATTGTCATCCTTTGATTGTCCTTTTGTTTTTCTGTTATTAATCCATATGTGCTTTATCCTGTAGCACGCCGTCTGAGATCCCCTTTGCGGGTCCTGCGCCGCAGTCGGTCGTTGAGACAGAGATCCCACCAATCCAAGTGCCAGAGGTGTCGTCCCACTCGGCTGATCTTCTCAGCGATCAGCCTGTGGGTCCGCCACCAGAGTCGCTGCGAGAACCAACCCCGCCTCCGCCGAGTCCTGCCCCAGCATCGCCGACCGCACTGCCAATCCCGCAGGGTAGCCCCCAGCCTGCTCCTGTGGTTGAACAGACTGCTGCGATGGTGGAGCACCAGGCTGCGGGGGTCGAAGTCGCTCCTGCGGTGGTCGGCGCTCCAGGTGGTGGTGCTCCCATGACTCCTCTGGCGGAGTTCATGTCGCTCCATCTTCGTATGGGCCAAATAGCCAAGGTATTTCCTGAGGCACTTTTCTTGTTTAGGTTGAGTACCGAGTGGTACACCTTTTGTTTTGTCATCTGACTTTTCTTTGCAGGACTTAGCTGCTGATGCCGAGGCAAAATCCTCGGTGATTCAAGAACTTTCTTCTGCAGTCGCTAAGGCTGACTCCTTGGTGGCCCGAGTGGCTGAACTCGAAGCTGCTGCGACCCAACACCAGGCCGAGTTGGAGGAAGCCCAACGCACCAATCGCGACCTTCGTGGAGAGGTGGAGCAGGCTAGGCTCAACGAAGCCCAGGCCGTGCATGAGCTTAGAGTTATGTTATTCTCTGTTTGTTTTCCTGTCAGACGTGAATATATTATCCAGATCTAACTTTTTGTAGATTACCGGTATCGGATTATGTCCCAATTTGCAGAGCTCACTGCCAAGGTGGCTCGGCTGCAAGGCGAGGCGGAGGCATTGCGCGCCGAGAAGATCGCGCTGGAAGATGCTGTCCGAGTGGTGGCGGAGGAGATCGAGCCGGAGGCATCATCATCTTCGGCTTCTATCCTCGACCGCGTTCGGACGCTTCCACGCTTCTTCCGGCAACAGCTTTGCTCCATCAGCCAGGCCAGCTGCGGTCATGTCCTGGCGGTGCTCAAATCTCTGTTCCCGGCATCGGACCTGGAGCCACTCGGCCGCGGATACGCTGCTGGCACCTCCGAAGATGATGTGAGCAGACTGCTCCTTGAAGTCGAGCCTATCGCCAATGTCCTGTCCAAGGATGTTGTTGATGACTCTGATGAAGCGGCCCCGTCTGGTGTTGGTGATCCTGCAGTGTAATTTGCATAGAATATTTGTAGTATTTGGTAGAAGCAATACTCTTGAACAATGTTGAAGCTTTTTTTTTATTGTATATAAGTTTTTATGGGACTACTACTCCCTTTCTTTCTGCGCTGGCCTTAATTTCTGAGTGGTTGACCTGTTACAGAGTAGATTAGCCTCATTGGTCTCAGTCTCATGCCGCAGAGTCTTTGTCGTACGTTTAGAGCTTTGACTTGGCGAGTACTTTCCCTCTCGATTTAAAGTTTGTGCCACTCGTACTTTATGTGCGTGACGCGAAAGAGGAATTTCGAGTAGTAGATATAGATGAAAGATGAAATCAACTTTATTGATATCTCATTATGAAACCGCCGAGTTGTGGCTGGGGATGATTATCCTCCAAAATCACTCGGAAAAAACAAATCTAAACAAAAAGATGAATACATAACTGAATCAGGCGTAGAAACGCTGTAAGTGCTTGATGTTCCATAAAGTCATCGATGTAGGCGTTCGAAGACCTTTGTCAGGTTCTCCATCACGTCCTCAGGGTTCATGATCACGATGTCATCGATGTAGGCTTCTACTACGTCCGGAATCAATTGATCCAGACACGCTTGAATTGTCCTCTGGTAGGTCGCGCTGGCGTTCTTCAGACCGAAGGCCAAAAAGGCACCGAACGGCGTGATGAACGCGGTCTTTATCTGATCTTCCAGCTTTAGGCCTATCTGGTGATAGCCTGAGTAGCAATCGAGAAAGCAGAGCAGGGCGGAGCCTGCCGTGGAGTCAACGACTTGATCGATGTCCAGGGCAGCTGCCGCGTTGAGGGTCTCCTGTTCGCATGTGTAAGCGACTCGGATATCCCCCAAGACGGTGATTATGCCTTTGGGTCCTGGCATCTTGACCTGCAAGTAGGCGTAGTGAGGGATCGCCATGAACTTGGCAAGCGCCGGCCTCCCGAGGATGGCGTGATATGCAGTTTCAAAGTTCGCCACCGTGAACTGCATATGCTCGGTCCGGTAGTTGTACCGGTCTCCGAAGGTAACGGGCAATGTGATGTGCCCGAGTGGTTCCGCCCCCTCTCCCGGTATCAAACCGTAGAACGCGGATTGGGGGGGACTTAAGTCGAGAGTAGTCAGGCCGAGCTCCTTCAATGTGTTAGCAAAGAGGATGTTCAAGCCACTTGAGGACCTAGTGTGTCCGAGGACCGGTGGATGGTCGCTTCCTGGTGTGATGAGTGATTGACAACGTGGTGTGGATTGACGTTTCCCTTGGCTCAAGTATTGCAGGTGTAGAATGCAGCTTGGTTGCATTGGTGCAGGTGAAGAACAGGCGTGAAAGGTCTTAGCCATGGCGGCCTCCGAGGAGCGGAGAGACAAGTAGGCTTGGTTCGAGGGACCCGGTGGCCGGTGGATCAAGTGCGGTTCACATGCTGGCAAGAATGAGCAAGGGGACGTGGTTCCGGTGCGAGGTAGCGGCTCACAACCGAAGCTCGTACGCGGACGAGAAGCCGGCGCAAGGTGGCGGCTAACAACCGAAGTTTGCGCGCGGGGTTTGGTGATTTGGCCACAAAATCATCGGTGGACGGTTTCCCTTGGTTTGGGCCTCAAAACCAAGGACCGAGGACTCGACGAGGCGAACTTGGACAGCTAGGCCTGTGTGGGCTGACAGGGGCGGTTTAACCGCCCCCCAGGGCCGGTTTAACCGCCCCCCCTGGGCTGGCCCAAGAACGGCGTCGAGGAGCTTCGATCCGGAGGACACGCGGCGTGACTGCAAGGCTTGCGTCGGAGGGAAGCTAGCTTGCAGTGGAAGGTGCCCGAGCCGGAAAATATCTGAGATCAAAATGTCAAATTTGCCCCTGAGGGGTATGTATCACTTAGGGGTAGTTTAGTCTTTAGGACACCACCACTTGGACTACTAATAGGCCCCTTCAGGGCTGGTGGCTGTCATCTCTCTAGTTATCTCTTTAGGTTTTACTTTGAACTTGTTTTCCCCTTCATCCCCTCCACCTAGAACTACTTCGAATCATTCCTAGTTTGTATAGGTGAATTCATGGTTATGTGATTGAGTTTGTGCTGCTCATCTTTGTGCCATGATTTGATTTCCCGAGCTCCCTTTCCTTTTTCTATTTTCGTGGGTATTTTCGGAGCTATTTTTGGGGGATTTTCGTTCTTCTTGTTCTAGGGCGTTTTCTCTCGGATTTCTTTGGGGGATTCACGTATGAGTGCCTTGTGCCTCTTTTGCTGGTGATCCTTTGCCCCCAAACGCCGAGAATCGCTCTGGATTTGAGATTTTCGGGATGAACTCGAGGTCATGGTGTTCTTCGCGAGATCTGCGATTCCGGGAGTTGTACTGAGTTAGAGGCCGAGATCTTTTGGGAAAACACTCCACTGGAGGTCTAGATCATCTGACCAAAATCTCGCCTCAAGAGCTCAAGCGGTTTGGGAGATCCACTTTTGTTTTGACTTTTTCCCGAGGCTCCCAGGCCCGGGCGGTTTAACCGCCCCCCCTGGGTGTGTTAGATCGAGCCGAGTTTCGGGTCGTTTTGGTGTCCGTTTCAATTGGTTCGAGTTCTGCTGCTCGTTTCTTGTTCCTAGGGTCAGTAGCTTGACAGTGGCTACGTGATCTTGGCAAGATTGCTCTTGGAGGTTTCGGAGTTGTTTTGGGAGAATAGCCGGATTGTTTGGAAAGAATTTTTATCGGCTCCCATTCACTCCCCCCCTCTCTGGTCGCCGTTTCGGTCCTTCAATTGGTATCAGAGCAGGTTACGGGTCTTTGCGACTCTAACCAGTCTAAGATCCAAAGATGGCGTACCAAGATCGGGGTTCCGGGCCTCCGCACTTCGATGGGAAGAACTACCCGAACTGGGTTGCGCGGATGGGCGCTTTCTTGCGAGGCAAAGGAAAGTTGCTGTGGGATGTGACGAAAGATGAAAACTATGTCAATCCCACCAACTTAGATGCCCAGGATGCAAAGGATAGATTTGAGGCGAATGCCCGAGCTGTTGACTACTTGTTCCGTGCTTTGTCTGCCGAGGAGTTTGAGCGTGTTTTGGGCGAGGACCTAGCTTGCCAGATCTGGCAGAAGCTCAAGGTAGCCCACGGTGGTGATAGCCATGTCAAGGCTAGGCTTTTCTCGATGTACAGGAGGGAGTATGAGAACTTTGCTCATTTGCCTGGAGAGTCGGTTGATGCTTTGTTTCAGCGTTTCACTTCGATTGTCAACAACATGAAAGCCAACATTACCGTGCTCCCATACTCGGATCATGACCGAGCTATCAAGCTCCTGCAAGCACTTGATAGATCCGTGTGGGGTGCCAAGGTTGAGGCGATCATGGAGTCGGCAAACTATGAGACTCTTTCTGTTGACGAGCTTTTCTCAAAGTTGAAGTCTTCTGAGGTTGACAGGCAGTTGCTTGCCAAGGCTAAGAGTCCGACTGATCCCCATAGTCTGGCTCTAATCGGTGGCTCTGGATATGGACATGCTAACACTCCTAGACACTTTGCTTTGTCTTCTCTTGTGTCCCTTCCAGATGAAGAGTATGAGGTGCTGAGCGAGGAGGATCTCGCGTTGCTCACGAGGAGGTTCGAGCGGATGTACCAGAACCGCAAGGGTTCGAGGCGTGCGGGGAGTACGTGCTACAGATGCGGGAAGATGGGCCACTTCATCGCCGAGTGCCCCGAGGAGATCAAGAACGACTACAACCGCAAGCACCGCCCGCGAGACGACCACAAGCACCGTCCCAAGGA